>CACVCL010014673.1:0-299521 GCA_902729485.2 Mus minutoides | reverse complement strand
CCCCCCTACCCCATTGTTATAAAAGCTCCTGATTTTCGAGCCACGAGGTCGACCCCCCTGTCCCCTGCATGGGATACGGGTCGTCCCGGAGCTCCGATTAAAAATCCTCATGCTTTTTGCATCAAGACAGGTCTCGTGATTCGTGGGGTGCACGAACAACCCGTGTTTCAAATAGGGGTATTTCTGGTTGGATCTTACAACCTCACAAACTCTGAAGAACTCTGCCAAGACAACTAGGCTAGTCTCCGTTTTATTCTTCTTGGCAGTCTTAACTCTGCACCTGGCAAGCCCCTGTTCACAGGGCCGTGGTATTAATCTATTTTTCCTCCTAGCACCTTGCATCTCCGCTTTCTCCCAGAATGGATTCTCAAAGTTTTCCGAGTAACTGTCAGCCAAATGCTTCTGCACTCATACCTCCTGAGGAACTCGGACCCCCTGACTCGCGACTCTCTCCCTCTGCAGCAGGTAGTAGTCAGCTTTGAATCAGTGCCCTTCCTTCTACCCAAAGAGGTCAGGATGATGGGTTGGAGCCCCTGCATATCCCTTACACAAGCTAAGAAACCCCATTTGTTCTTCCCCCAACCCAGCCTGCAAGAGGAAAATTCCAGGCTAACACATCTCCCTGTCTCTGTTTCCGGCCATGCACCGTGAGTGCCCACACAGGGGTTCAGCTTCTCTCCCTTGCACAGGCATAATCCCGGCTTCTAGCTCACACGTCATCACTCTGTGCCTAAAACCCATCTAACCCCCTTGCTTTAGCCTGGGCATGTGACTTTACTGACCTCCAAGTGTGCCTCGCCGGACAGCTGCCTCTCAGTAAACCTGCCTTTACACTTTTGATTTGTCTTGAGTTGGTTCATTTCATTGGCAGAGAAACCTATTAGTTACTGCCAAGTTACTGTCATTATTTGGCACACGAAACCCTTGTTCCAGAAAGGAGCCCCCTTTTTGTGTGTGTGGACACAGCAAAGGGCTGTGGCCCTATCTTTCTGTGGTCCCTTAGCCCAAGTTTGTTGAGAGATCAAGCGCTGGAGTGCGGGTGAGGGGACCTGCTAGACAGGCCTTGGGCGGGCTTCCTCTGCAGGGCAGACGTGAAGTGCAGACGCCCTCTAGGGACCTGGAAGCAGAAGACAGAATCTCTGCGTCCATATAGCTCCCCTGCCTCTGACACTCACACCAGTCCAGGGAGTAAGGCCGGCCACATGAGAACCATTCATATATCACTAAGTGGCACTTCCATGTGCTTGTTCCTTATGTTGATGCAATCCCAAGCATGACCCCTAACACATCATGACAGCATCTGGGTTTGAACCGTCAGTCAACACAAGTGCTGGCTCAGCACCGAGCTGAGGCGGCAGCTGCTTCCACCTGTCCCCTGCTGGGCTGTCTAGAGTCTGCTCCAGGCTGCTCCAATCGTGCCTCATAGGAGGCTCCAGCCATGAGCACCTGCGAGTGGTACGGATGGCTGCATCTGCCAGATGGGGGCACCCCGCAGCTGGGCAAACAGTGCCCTGTGTGATCTGCTTGCCATCTGCCCAGTGCCCTTCTCCCTAAAGCTGGGCGAGTCGCTAGGTCCACTAGAACGCCATGTTAGTTGTTACGCTGAAGTGGGAGCCTGGGTTACCTGACTGTTAATCCAGCATGGAGCGCCACCAGGGCCTCGGGGAGAACATGAATGAATGACCGCCATGCATACTAGTATGTCAGCTTTGCCTTTGGAGTGGACAGGATAAAGGCGGGCTACCTGTCCCTCCCAGTGGGCACAGGGTCACTACACCTCTTGGCTTCCCATCGGTCGGTCCTGCTCCTTTCTTGACTCTGCAGGTGGGTTTCTGCTCAGGCAGGACTTCAAAGAAAGCCTGCTTGTGGGCAATGTCCTCAGCCACCTACAGCGTTGCTAATCTCGACCTCTCAGGGGTCCCTGAGAGACAACACTCTGGAACTGAGTGCAGGAAGCCTCAGTGTAAAGGCTAATTCCCTGAGTTACACAGTGTGCCTTGGATCTACCTCTACGAATCTCAGATTCAGCATCTGGGCGTAAGCGAGGTTTTCAGTTATACTGTGTAAGTGTTAGGTAAGCTTTTCCCACAGGGCAGTGGGCAGATGGAGGAAGCAGCAGGTTGAAATCAAGTGCTCATTGCATGGAAGCCTCCTTGCCTGGGAGCTCCAGTGGACTCAGGAAACACACGTTGTGTTCACTACAAAGCAACACAGAGCCACCATCCTCCAACCTCCCACCGCTGTGCAGCCCTTGTCTCTCCTCACTGCTAAGAAAGAAGAGGCAGCCTTGGTGAGAGAAGGCTTGGAGCTCAGAGAATGTGGAGCCCATCTGGCTACTGAAAGAGGTGGCCCGGCTCTCTGTATCAGTACAGGGAGGGCTGTGCCGGAGGCCAGGTGGTCTTCATCTGCTGACTGAACTAAATGACTCTCGGGCTTGGGGAGCCATCTTTTCACTCACGTGATAAAGGAAAAGGATACTCCCTTCTTTGCTCTTCTCCTGGACATTCTCCATGCCGGGCAGAGCTGATGCCACACGTCGGAAGAGCTGCAAGCAGGAGATGCAGGTGAGACCCGCCCAGTCCCCCTCCTTCCCTCTCCTGGACTTCCCCTGCACTGCTCTCCTCACGTACGGAGCCTGAGGATTGATGGCCTGTCTGTCCACTGACTGCCCCGGAGCGCAGGCCTGTTCTAAGTCCTCTGCAGTCGCCATAGCCCCTCTCAATGTTGGTGCTGGAGCGACTCGGGATGTTAACAGGAAGAGGGAACAGGGGTTAGGGAGACAAAGTGCTTGCCACACAATCAAGAGAACCCGCCGGGTGTGGTGGCGCACGCCTTTAATCCCAGCACTCAGGAGACAGAGGCAGGCGAATTTCTGAGTTCAAGGCCAGCCTGGTCTACAAAGTGAGTTCCAGGACAGCCAGGGCTATACAGAGAAACCCTATCTCGAAAAACCAAAAAAAAAAAAAAAAGAGAGAGAACCCAACTTCAGTCCCCAGAATCCACATTAAAAAGCTGGGTGTAGCCGCACACACTTGTAATCCTCGTGAGGGAGTGACAGATGCAGATTCCCAGGGCTCCCTGGCTAGCTCAACTGGTATACTCCAGGTAAAGTCAAAGACCCTGTCTCAAAGTACAAGGTGGGTGACCCCTGAGGAGTGACACCAGAAGTTAACCTGTGACCGCCACAGGTGTAAGTAAACACATGTGTGCCCCCACACACCTGCACACAAACACATGTCCGCACATACAGTAAAGCTGGAGCTCCTCTTAGAGGCAGGCTGGTCCAAAGGCAGTCAGCAGGGGTCATGAGAGAGACTGGTACAGAAATCACCTAAGCCGCAGGAAGCAGGCTCTTCAGCGGGCTTCTGTCCATCACTCTCACATGGGGATTAGATGTAGAAAACCAGTTTCTGGACTCACGTAAGATAAACGACTCTCCCCAGGGACACAGATCCTGGGAGCCAGGGCCATAGCCACAGTGAAGGATGTGATAACTTGTGTCAATGTGGTGTGCTACATGCGTGTGCTATGCGTGGTATGCATGATTTTGTTTGTAGAGCGGGTATAAAAAGTTAAGTAGGCTGGGCGGTGGTGGCATATGCCTTTAATCCCAGCACTTGGGAGGCAGAGGCAGGCAGATTTTTGAGTTTGAGGCCAGCCTGCTCTACAGAGTGAGTTCCAGGACAGCCAGGGCTATACAGAGAAACCCTGTCTCGAAAACAAAACAAAACAAAACAAAAAGTAAAGTGTGTGTTTGGGTGTAAGTGTGTATGTGTGTGTTATAGTAAATGTCATGTTGCTGTGTGTATATGAGAAAGTGAGTGTGGGAGAAATAAGCATGTGGAGTGTGGATCCACATGCAAGTCTACCCAAATGAGTGTGCACAAGGACAGGAGGTATCAGGGGCACCTAATAGGTGGATACTAGCAGAGGTGACATCTTGAAAATAACAAGTACACACAGAAGCTGAGAGCACGGAAGATTCCGAGCCTGGCTGGATGTCTGGGTCTCCCCCAAGTTCTTAAGTTAAAACCTAACTCCTGGCCAGCCAGTGGTGATATATGTCTCTAACACCAGCACTCTGTGAGTTTGTGGCCAGCCTGGTCTACAGAGTGAGTTCCAGGACAGCTAGGGCTACGCAGAAAAACTCTTTTGTCTCAAAAAAACTGAAAAAAAAAAAAAAAAAAAAACCCAACCAACCAAACAACAAAACCAACTAAACAGACAAATGAAAAAAAATGAACTCCTAGAAAGGTGGTGTGAGGAGGTGTTGCCTTAAGGAGCCCCCCCTCCTGACTGGGACTAACACCTTTACAGAGAAGCTGAGGGAGCCTTCACGTTCCTCTCATGTGAGGAAACAACTGGAAGGTGCCAAATACAAGGGGACAGAGTCCGCAAGGCACTGGATCTCCCTGCTCCTTCATCTCGGAGTCCTCAGCCTTCAGAGCAGGAGGGGAAGAAGAATTTTCCATTATCTGTGAGCTACATAGCCTGTAGTCAGTATGATAGCAGCTCAAACTGGCCAGATTGAACTCTTGCTCAAACCCTTGCTCAGATTCCAGATCATTCCAGGATGGGGGAAGGGACCAGTCTCTCCTTGGTCCAGGGGGTTGAAGATGCCTCCTGCTCCGTGGATGCCTGATGTCCTTGGCTTCGATTTCCCATGATGTCACTGGACCCAAAGAGCAGCGGCCTCACCCCCCACCCAACTTCCGCCTCTTTTTCTCCTCTCTGAGGTGGTTAGTCTCAGGGGTGGTGAGGCTCACATCTGATACGGAGGCAAGGAAAGGGCTAGGGTGAATGGAGCTGAAAGGCCCTCCAATTGGGCACCGGCGTTCCGGAAGCTGTGGGGGTCTCCCTAATGTGGCCACAGTGCCCCTCCTACTTTGTCCCTTCTAGCTCCTTTGTCAACCGTAATCTCAGCACTATCAACATGAAGTGAACCATCGCCATCGCTCAAAAGCCAAGTGGTGCCCTGGTGCTCCTGGGAAGCCGAGGGCCGCAGCAGACAGGGCAGCATCGAGCCATGTTCCTTACTTAGAGTCCCTCCCTGTGCTATGGGCATCCTGATGCCAGGTTCTACGCCCATCAGCCCTGCCTAGGATATCTTTCCTCCTCCTACTTCAAGATAGGGGTTCTTCACCACAGGCTCCTTTCACACTGCTGAAGGCAGTGGACTCTTTTTTTTTTTTTTTTTTTTTCAGATGTAGTCAAGTTATAACGGATCGTAAAGGAAACCATTTGTTTCTGAATGAAACTTCCCAAATATTTAAGGATCTTAAATCTGTGCCATGCTGACATCCGTGTCTCCTTACAGACATACTGAACATCAGGATTACAGGTGGTCTAACAGCCAGTGGGACACTGAGATCCGGTACTGTGAAGAGTGGGATGCCTGTCATACTGTGAAGTTCTGCCAGTGGGACAGTCACAGGACTCACCGCTAACACCGAGGCTGCCTGGCCGTCTGCGCTCATCACTGAGGAGCTGGTTACAGATGAAGGAGCAGCCACAATACCTGTGGGATTTTCTGAAGCCCAGGTCGGCTGAGCTGCTAAGCTCTGCCCACCAACCACTCTGCTTCTGTGGGTCCCAGCCACCCCTCGGCTCCCTCCCACGATTCCCGACTGCCAAGGGAGTCTCTTTGCTCCATTTCTGAGTTACCCTTTGTGGCCCCAGGTTCGAATGTGAAGTGAAGTGAGATGCTAAGAACCACAACTTCCTCAGGCAGGCGGAAGTCCGTGGTGGACTTCCATTCACACTCGCTGCTCCAGGGACCCACACCTGATGACGGCTGAGGAGACTAGTGACTGACAGGGTCTGCGCAGCTCCCTAGCCTTCTTCCCCTGCCCCCCTTTCCCCCCGTGCCACCAGCTTTACCAGCGCTGGAAGCCAGTGCCATCCCCCACTGCCCAGAGCTGTAAGTGTATGCACTGGCTGTCTGCCCCATCCTAGTCACTAGCCACTCAGAGCAAGGAAGGTCCCAGGGGAGGGCCTCCAGACCCGAGCAAGCCAGCTGTGTCCTCACCTGCTTCACGTTGTAGCCAGTCTTCGCGCTGGTCTCGATGAACATGACGCTCAGTTCTTTGGCCCGCTGTTCCCCTTCCTCAATGGTTATCTGCCTGGAAATGAAGGGGAAAAGGAAAATCAGGGGGCAGAGGGGCAGCCTGAGATAAAGAACTGTGGGGACTGCCAGGCCCATTGGTCAGCCGTGAAGACAAGTGTCCTGCCCAGGGGTTCCTGCCAGGAGGCCTGCCATAGTCTTGTCTAGCAAGAAGGTGGCACCTGGGTACAGAGGACCCCAAAGCCTTTTCCACATAATCCCACATCTTCTGAACTAGGAAGCAAGGCTACCTCCCACCTTTTAAGGCAGGGTCCTATGTAGCCCAGGCTGGCTTTGGATTTGTGATGTAACACAGAATGACACTGAACTTCTGATTCTCCCGTATGTACCTCCCTAGAACAGGGACCGTAGGATATGCCACCCAGCCCGGCTGTATGATGCTGAGCTTCCCACTTGGAAAGGCTAGCGCTCTGCGACTGAGCCACACCTCCTACGGCTTTCTCAGCAGTGTCCTGGACATATGCAGCCTTTCTTGGAGTGAAGCCTCAGCCCCGTTTCCTAATGCAAACACCAAAATTAAAAGTAGCTCGCCTAGGCCCATACTGCTCTGCAAAGGAGAACATTTCCCTGTCCTCCCCGCCCCCCACAGGGATGCTGCAAGAAGCCACATGCTTTATTAGAAACCGCGACACACGGCTTTTCTGTCCCAGTTAGCACAGGGTTCCAAGAGCGGATGTATATGGAAAGGACACCTTAATGGGCGGTGACATCAGAGGACAGCTACCGAGAAACCTTTTCTAAAAACACTCCATGCCCAGATACAGTCATAAACCAGGCTGCATGGACAGGGGACAAAGTAGGCACTCCGCTGACATAATTCAGGCTCATACCTGAGGACCTGGGTTTCACACCTCACATGTCAACGCCAGGATTTCCCAGGGACAGAAGCTGTGTCAGAGGCTACTTTGGGACCACGATAGGAACACCCTGCCTTTGCTGAGCGGAAGAAGACAAAGCTTTCAGAGATGAGAGGCTTACAGTGTACGGGAGCTAACAGGTGTGTCGGTGTCCCTGTGCGAGGAGATCAGCCTCGCTGTCCCTGTCATCTCTGACCTGGACAGGAACAGCCACAGAGGGAGAGGAAGCATGGGCCTGTTAAGTCACAGCACCTCCACACTCCGGTGCCTGCCTACCTCTTGTCAGCCAGATCCGTCTTGTTACCCACAAGCATGATGATCACGTCACTGCCCCTCTCCGTCCTGACGTCATCAATCCATTTCGAAGTCTGCTGGAAGGAGTTGAGATCTGGAGGCAGAAAGTGGAAGCAAAGTGGGAATAAGCCCCCCGCCTCCAGGGGTCAGAAGGAAAAATGGCCTCCTGCCCTGTGATACTGGGAGATCCTCCTCCAGCACTGTTCAGCCACTCTAGGGAGAAAAATCACCATACCTAGGAAGCTGGCCTGTCACAACTTCTACACAGAACAGTGACTCTAGAGACCATGCAAGAGTCGCAGCTGGCCATGGCCTGGCCCAGCTGCGGACCTGTGAAGGGAGCATACAGTGGCCCTTAGGAAATGGTGTCTCACCAAAGCGATGCTCAGAGAAGCCTGAGGAAGGCCAGGCTGGCTGGGGAAGAGAATCTGCAACCCTGCAGGGAAGGGTGGACAGATAAAGCGCCCCCTAGAGGCACATCAATACAGAAGCAAGTCACCTCTGTTCAGGATCAGATATCTCCCTCAGACATCCAAGCTCAGCACTTAGAGGAGGGGAGGTGGCCGCTCTCCCCAGCCTGTGACACAGATCCTATAGGACACAGCTCCCACCTCACTAGGGGGTGTAAGGAGCGTGTGCTCAGGGAGGAGGAGGCAGACAGAGGGGCAAGGCAGAACTGAGCAGTGAGGCGTGATGTCAGGGTCCTCACAGAATCCTGGGAGTAAAGCCTGGGGCTTCCCAGGTGTGTTCCTAGGTCAGTGGTTACCCATGTTGTGATGAGCCCCAACCATAAATCTATTTTTGTTGCTACAGCAACAAATTCATAAACTGCAACTCTGCTACTGTTATGAACTGTAATGTAAATATCTGATACGCAGGATATCTGATATGCCATCTCCGTGAAAGAGTCATTTGGCCCTAAAAGAGTGTCAGCCCACAGGTTGAGAATCTTTGCTCTGGATGATTTGGGGGTACCTGGGCTCTGCATAAGGCCTGCCCCAACCTCTGGTCCCCCACTGAGTCTATGCAGCCCTCTTAAGAACCATGCATACAAGAGGGGCTGCCTATAGGGATGCCTGGGGAGAGTTGGCATACACATGCCAGCCAGGGCCAGGGTGGGCACAGAGAGCTAACCCTGTGAACATTTGCTATTGTCCCCACCCCAGGGAGTCCATGCCCCGAGCAGGACTAACCCTGCCTTATGCAGTCTTATCTGTCACAGGAGTTTGAAGGACAGTAATGAATCCACTGTGGTCCAAGATAACACACTACCCCACACTGAACACATGCTGGTACACACACACACACACACACACACAGGTCTGGTGAGGGTCACACTGGGTCCCAAGAGCCCCCTCCTTCCAACACAGACTTCTACTTACTAGTGATGTCATACACCACCACAGCCACCGTGGAGTCTCGGATGTAGCTGGGGATCAGGCTGCGGAACCTCTCTTGCCCAGCAGTGTCCCAGAGCTGCAGTCGAACCTACAAGGCCCAAACAGAGGCATCAGTAGAAGAGTGGTTGGAGGTCCAGACCCCACGATGCTGGCACTGCCAACTCCCTCCTGGTCTTGGCAGAGACTCCCGAGAGGGCCCAAGTGAGAGCTCTAGGGGACAAGGCTGACAATGCCCTCCTTGTCCTCCAGCTCTAAGACCAGGAACTCACCGTACGGTCTTCCAAGTACATGGTTTTTGACAAGAAGTCAATCCCGATGGTTGCCTGTTTTAAAAAAAAGAAAACAACAGAGAGGTCAACATGAAAAAGAAATCACACAAAGGAACCAGAAGGCCATGGACCCCAGGGAATGGCACAGACAGCAGAGGGGACACTCAAGCCAATCCCTCCACGGAAGAAGGAGCTTGAGCAAATGATGGGTGAGATCAGGTTTTTGTTTTCAGAGGATGTTCTATGCAGAAAGGGAGAGAGAGAGAGAGAGAGAGAGAGAGAGAGAGAGAGAGAGAGAGAGAGAGAGAAGTGCCTCTAGAAGGGTGAGAGAGCACGGGGCACAGGAAGCAGTTCCCACCTGCCTCCAGTGACCCCTAAGCTCCTAGACGCTCCCTTGGACTTGAGTTCGGCATTGTTCTCGGGGAGGCAGGGTTGGGGGTAGGATTTGTCACTGCATGGGGACAGAGAGCAGCGTGCCCTGCCTTGGATGGGGCACTGTGGACCATCCACGATGCCTGAAACCCAGAGCTCTTTGCTCCTCATGCTGCCAAGCCAAGGGATGTCACCCACACCCCTGTGCCACCTGGCACTTCTTCTGTTCCAGTAGGCAACCTCCCTGGTCCTTACCTGCACCCTATGTCTATAAGCAGGAGCCAAGATACTGTCAGTGTGAAACAGAGCAAACACCACTAAGTAATAATGAACCATCAGATACAGCTAGACATCCAGGGCATGGCTCCAGCCACGTGCTCCAACCTGTGCCTAGAATCATCTTCTTGTAATACAGAAAGGTTTGCAGGAACCTTCCACCAGTGGAAAGGGCTCAGTAGAAAGCACTGTTTGTGGTGAGATCCCAGCTCTTATCTACTGAAGTAGATAGATGGGTTCATATTTTCTCAGACACAGAGATGAAGAGAATATGTTGTATACTGGTATCTGAATGAACAATTGTACCACGGGCTATTTTCACTCTGCCTAGTATGTATCTTTTTTTATTTTCTATAATAAACTGTTAATAGTTATAATTTAGAAGAAAAAAATCTTTGAGATAGCCATGTGTCTTAGTTATGGTTTTACTGCTGTGAACAGACACCATGACCAAGGCAACTCTTATAAGGACAACATTTAATTGGGGCTGGCTTACAGGTTCAGAGGTTCAGTCCATTACCATCAAGTTGGGAACAGGGTTGCATACTCCAGGCAACTAGGAGTAGGGTCTTAAAGCCCACGCCCACAGTGACACACCTACTCCAACAGGACCACACCTTCTAATAGTGCCACTCCCAGGGCCAAGCATATACAAACCATCACACATTGCATGATGTCATATGTCTATTAATACCAGAACCACTAAGGTAGAGAACAGAGGTCAACCTGAGCTACACTTACGACTTTATTTCTTTTTTAAAAAGTATCTCTTTCAAAGAAAAAGTTCAAAATGTTTCATCATGTGAAGAACTACAGGGGGCACAAAAGACACACCAAGGGTAGTCTTCAGTGTAAATACAGAGTTCTCTGTCAGTCCGACTAGGAGACACAGCTTTGGGCTGTATGTGAGGGCATGTCCTGGGAAGCTTAGCTGAACAGGGAAGACCCACCCTGGATGTGAGCAGCACCCACCAGGGGCTGGGGTCCCAGACTGAATGAAAAGGACAAACTGAGAGGAGACACCTACTATCCCTCCCCTCCTTCTCCTCTATCCCTACCCCTCTCCCTGTGCATTATCTTTTTGTTTACTTGATATGATCTAGAGTTACCTGGGAAGAGGGACTCTTAGCTATTTCCACCTGACTAGACCGGCCTGTGGACACATCCTGGGGGGGGGGGCATTTTCCTGATTAATGGCTGATGCAGGAAGGCCCTGAGCATGTGGTTCTAGATGCTATAAGCAAGCAGGCTGAGCAAGCAAGCCATGAGAAGCAAGCCAGTAAGCAGTGTTCCTCCATGGCTTCTGCATCAGCTCCTGCTTCCAGCTTCCTGCCTGACCTCCCCAAGTGCCTACCACAGCCATGAGAACTAAGTCTAAACACTGACGAGCGCTCGCAGACCAGGCCTCATTCCTGAGCGACGGCCCATTTCATTAATCAGTGAGTGAGACGACTCCATGTCTGTTCAGAGTCTTACGGAATGTGCCGAGCAGGCAGAAATGTCAACTTCTCTCTGTGCCACAGGATCCTTGAAGGCACCAGACTCCCTATTTAGTGACTCCTGAAGCAAGACCAGATGCCTGGGCACAGGATCAGAGGCAGAGGTGGCCAGCATCCCCCAATACAGAATTCAAAACATGAACAGCTGAGCTGCCCCAGTCAAAGGCCATGTTTCCCAGAATGCTTCGCTGCAGGCAGGGTGGCGAGTTCTGATCGCAGGATGTGTAGGTGATGATCATCTGGAATGAGCCCTTCCTGGGTTAGTGCGCCCCAAGCTGCCCCTCCTTTCCCACTGCATGAAATGCAGACTTATGGGGCAGGTGATCATGGCTCGTCCAGCTGAGGACCAGAGAGGGCAGGAAGACTTCAACGGAACCCGACTCCTTGACTGTGAAGAGTCACCTCGGCAGCACTGCCCTTCTGCGCAACAGAGATCTCATTTTTTACTTTGTTCAAGCCGCTTCCGTCGACACAGTGTTAACGAGCCTTGATCAACAGAGTGAAGGACCATGGAAAATCATATCCCCTAAGGTCAGCAGCTGGGTGGCGACAGGGATGTTACCCATAATAACTGTGACGGCGACAATCCTTTCCCCCTGCCATTGTGTGCACATGTAAGACACTTTGCTGCCACGCCGCAGAGAGGTCATTAGATAATATGACGAGGAGTCATGCCACTGAATCAAGCCACAGCAACGCGTATCCCAGTGACTTTTATCATCGTCAATGCTCACTGAGTCACAGACTGTATCTCTATTAAGCCTCACGAAACAGACTGACCAAAGAGATGGCAATGAGCCAACGCTAAGAGGGACCAACTCCCTCTCCCCACAGCTGCCTCCCACCTCTATCTGATCTTCAAGCTACTACCATCCCTAATCTAGCCACCCCTAATTGAATAGCTATCACTCTCTCAGACTCATTCTAGCCGTTCGAATCTGAAACATCCCACAGGTTGGTGTTTTGAATGCTTGTTCTCCGGCTGGCAGTGTTAACTTGGAGAGCGGTGGAACCTTTCGGGATGGGATATACCCTGCAGAAGCAGTTGGGTGGGGGTAGGCTTTGAAAGTTACACAAGGCCTCTATCCTCGCTCTTTCCTGATCTGCCTCGGTGGCACGAGGTGCCTCTACTACACGCTATACTGCTGGATAGACTGAAGCCCTTTGAAAAACCACGAGCCAAAAAGAGTCTTTTCTTCAAGTTGTTTCTCTCAGAACCATGCAAAAGTGAGAAGCATAGAGTGTGTCCCAGCAAAGTGGCAACATTCAGACAGCTGATCTCACCAGAATCTGTCCCCATCCTGAGGGCTCCAGGGCATAAAACAGAAGACCAATCAACTAATCCCTTAAATTCCTTCAGAAGGAGACAGTGTTCTGAAGAGTCACCAAGGTGCTCTGATGGGAAGGGGGACACCTAAGGAAATGGTTTTCTAGGTTCTGGTTCAGCTACTCAGGTACTCAGAAGCCAAGGCAGCCATAATTGAAAGGGTCTCCGCTGGCAGCAGACGTTGGACTTGCCTATCTGGTGCTATTTTTCAGGTGTGCAGAGTGTAAATTATGGGGTCACAGAGATTTGCACCTAGATTTTTAAGGAACACCTGTGTGCAAGACCAAACAATGTGCCCCAGATTCTGGACATGGAGGCAGAAGACCTAAGTGTTTTCCCTGCTGGATTTTGGTCCTATTTTTATCTAATCTTGAACACATTCTTATTTACAGAAGACCACAGACTGTTTTGACCATCAGTGGAGACTTTGTACTTGGACTATTGGTCAAAGTTGAGACTGTGAGATGTCTAAAAGTTGGAATAAGTGTGTCTTTGTCTTTTAAGATGGCTGTGAGCCTCTGGCAACCAAGATGGAATGTTATGGCTTGGCTCTGAGCGTCTCTCACAGGCTTAGGTTTTGGATATTTGTTCTGTACCTGGTGGTATTCTTTGGAGAGAGTTTGGAACCTTTGGGAAGCAGGACCTAGCTGGTGGAGACAGGACACTTAGGGTAGGTGTCTGACATGGACCCCAGGTTATAGCTAGTTCTTGCTTTCTCTGCTTCAGGGTCTACTGTGGTATGAGGAGCCCCCACCACAAGCTGGCACTGCCACGACCCTGCTGTGTTTTCCCTGCCGTGAGGACTGAACTCTTCTGAAACCGTTAGCCAAAATAAACCTTTCTTTCCATAAACTGTTTCTGTCAGGTAACTTAATCACAACAACATAAAAAAATGTAGTTCACCAACCATGCAGCCCACCTAACATTGTATATCTTCTCACATCTCTGCCCGGCACAGCACGGGGCATCACCTCTGGGTGTCTGAGCCATCTTTTCTCTTTTTCTCTTACACTCTGATGTCACAGTTCTTCTTTTGTTGAGAGCTGAGCAGATTGGATCAGGCTATTCTGATTTATAGAAAAAAATTCAAGAAACAACAATGTGCAAGCACGTAAGAGAGACCACAAGCTGGTGAACAATTAAAGGATTACAGTCTCTGGGGGAAGCAAAGAGAGCTGTGCATTTAAATTATCCTGTCCACAAAATAAAAACAGACCGCCTATGCAAAGAAGAAATTTGAATCATAATTGAAGAAAAAAAAAAAGCTCAACAGAAACAGACCCCCAGATGACACAAATAGTTAGGCTTTAAAAGAAGAAAATAGATGTGGGAATGAGTTTCAAGAACTCTGAGGACATTCTGAAACAATCAAGACAGGGGTGAGGGAAGGCAGAGATGACGGTGCCACCAGTTGTGGCTTCACCTGCTCCTGTCCTCACCCCTTCTCACGGCTCCCACTGCTCCCTCATGCAGACTGAACCTCCCATGGGAGTCACCTGAGCAGCGTCTTCACCAGCTTTCCTGTCCTTGATGCTGCCCTGGAAGTAATCTTCACATAGCAGGCAAGGTTAGTTTTGAGTTTAAAACCAATGACATTATTAGGCATGTGGAGAGGTGGCTCTGCAGGGAAGGACACTTGCTGCTCTTGCGAAGGACCCAGGTTCAGCTCCTAGCACTCGCAGGGCAGCTTACAACTCTTCAGAGCGCTTGTTCTGGGGGAATCTAATGGCCTCTTCTGGTCTCCACCAGCACTTCACATACATGGTGCATTTTCATACATGTGGGCAAACCACTCAACCATGAAATAATGATAAATGAATCTTAAGAAACAAAACTAATAATATATATATAAAATACATATTACATATTTATGTACACTATAAATATTACACACACACACACACACACACACACACACACACACACACACACACACACATCCTGACTTCGTTCCTCCTTACAGCTCCCAGGAAACGGTCTAAGCACCTGTGGTTGACTGTTCAAGATCCACCACTGGCTTTTTATAACCTTGTACTCCTCGTAACCAGCTTGACTTTTTACCAAGGAATAATGCTGTTTAGAATTTACATGTTGTGATGGTTTGTACAGGCTTGGGCCAGAGGGCGGCACCATTAGGAGGTGTGGCCTTGTTGGAGTAGGTGTGTCACGGTGGGTGTGGACTTTAATACCATAGTCCTAGCTGCCTGGAAGTCAGTCTTCTAGCAGTCTTCAGATGAAGATGTAGAACTCTCAGCTCCTCCTACACCATGATGCTGCCAAGCTCCTGCCTTGATGGTAATGGACTGAACCTCTGAACCTGTAAGCCAGCCCCAATTAAATGTTGTCCTTATAAGAGTTGCCTTGGTCATGGTGTCTGTTGACAGCAGTAAAGCCCTAACTAAGACACATGTTCCTCTGCATGTTTTTGTTTACTTTGTATGTGTTTGTGCATGCATGGCTTTTGTGTGAAAGTCAGAAGGCAATTTGCAGGGGCTGGTTCTCTCCCTCCACTCCATGTATCTGGAGATCAAATTCAGGTCACCAGGCTTGGCAGCAAGCACTTTTACCCACTGAGTTAGTCTACAGGTCCTTCCCATGTCAGCTTCTGTGTCTCTTTCCTGATGCTGTCCCTCCTGTGAAATGTTCTTCCATAGTCAATACTTCTTCAGAATTTGAGATGCTTCTCTGCAAATCAGATTATCAACACTCGGGATAACCCAGAGGTTATTCAATACCTTCTCTACCAAAGAGGAAAGGTCTCAGACTCCCTGATCTCTGCCACTGGTCAATGATGTGGGGAGTTTTAGCATGTACCTTGTTGATCATGTGCTTCAGATTCACCCCAGCAGCTTCCTTAAACACTGAGATTCCTGAGCCCACTCAGGTAGACACAAGCACAGGCTCTGCGTGTCAGAATTACAGACAAGTTCTCACATCAGTCTCTTGCTCAGTGAAGTGTGTTGATAAACTGCTCTGTGCTGTGATCCGGGTCTGAGGAGGCTGTGGACTCCAGAGCCACAAACTAATAACAAGGGGCGTGGGGGAGATGGAAACAACACCAGTGGATGAGTTGTTATGCACAGGGAAGAAACCAGGCTCTTAGAACCAAGGTCTGTCACCCAGGCTGGGTAGCAGACCTGGGATCTGAATCCAGCTCTCCCGGATGTCAAAGTCTCTGCTTTGGGCTGTTTAAGATGTAGTCCTCCTGCTTCCAGAAGTCCCTTTCCGAAGCTGTTACTGTGTTTCCCTGGAGTCAAATCCTGTCTGGCTCCCAACTGTCAGAAAGTGGTACTCATTGGCCATAACAACTCTGCAGAGCCCTCTTAAGAGAGTTCATTTGCATTTTAGTAGAAATAAATAAAGTGAGCCCTCAAAGGACAGAGGGGAAAGGGCTTGAAAGAGAGACTTGGCTGGGTCTCCATGACCAGAACATAGCTCTAGCTCCTGGGCACCATGTATTTCCCAGACACGAGTCACAGCAGCTAGCCCACACCACTGCCAGCTGGAGCCTGTGTCTCCCGCAAAGGCCAGATTTTCAGAGAAGGCGGTGGTCAGGGTCTTCCCGGGCAGCTTCTTCATGGAAGATGGTGTAAATAATTAACAGTCAAGCTACTGCATTTCACCCTTGAGTGTCTACTGTGTGTTGTTAAAAAAAAAAAAATCCTGGTCCCTGTCCCTAAGGAGCTTCTGACTTGGAGGAGAAGACACATACAGAAACTGTAACTCACAGAAAAATGGAGAGGAAGAGCCAGCGTGGAAGGGATGAAGGACAGAGCAGCAGGCCTGGCTTGCTTGGTGTCTTATGGAAATGTGGAGTGGGTATGAAAGCCCTCAGTGCATAGGACCTTCCAGTGGGCAGAAGTAAGGGAATAGAAGTAAGGGAATAGAAGGGATAGGAGGTCTGGGGAGAAGCATCTTGGGAGGAGTGAGGGGGACTCTGGTTCTCATCATACAAGGTCATCTAGCCCTCTTGATGATTAATGCTATTAACTCCGAATCAACTAGAGAAAACAGGTGATGACGGCACCAGGAAGTGCTGGTTAAAAACTCAGATTCGTGCAGAAACCCAGTCAGTCATACCAATTGGAACACAAGAGGACAAACTGTGAAGCCACCACAATTGACAAGAAGTACAGAAAAATCCTAGACATGAGAAAGCCACATAAAGGACTCTGAAGTCTACATAGAAATGCTGCCCAACACTGGATAGTCAGAGAAGACCCCCAAGCAATCTGCCCAAGGCCAGAAACAAAAGACTACAAATGGAAGAGAGGGTTGTTGCCCAGCACAGGGGACAGAGCTGAGAATCAGGGTTTATACAACTGTTAAAACAAAGAACCAAGCTGTGCGTGGTGGTGCACGCCTTTAATCCCAGCACTTGGGAGGCGGGGGCAGGTGGATTTCTGAGTTCAAGGCCAGCCTGGTCTATAAAGTGAGTTCCAGGACAGCCAGGACTATACAGAGAAACCCTGTATCAAAACAAAACAAAACAAAACAAAACAACAGGACTCAAAGATGCAGCCACAATCCAGAAACACAAGATATGCAAGATGTAATCTCAACTGAGTAGACACATGAGGTGTAAGCCATACACAAGGAAAACAAAAAATGAGGATCAATCCTGAGATGATTCAGACATTGAAAGTAGGAAGAAATATTTTAAGATAGCCAATATTATTATGCCCAACTACAGAAGGTTATGTTCATAACAAAGACAGATATGGGCAAGTTCAGCAAGACAGCTTAGCAGGTAAAGGTGCTTGCCACCAAGCCTGACCACCTCAGTTTGGTCGGGGAACCCTCATGGTAGAAATGGGTAAACTAATTCCACAAGCTGTCTGCTCATGTCCACACATGTGTCATGACATGCACCTCTCCATACACACACACACACACACACACACACACACAAGCACATGTGCAGCACACACAGAGGCACACACAAGTACATACAGAAGCTTTTGAAAATCAGAGTCAAATCAATGAGGACCAAACCAAAGATACAATCTTGACACCAGTCAGAGGAAAATGGCACCTGGTACCCGAGGATGGAACAGCAGGGAAGATAATAACAACGGATAGCAAGTGGAGCTGGAATTTTAAATCCAGCAAAAAAAAAAAGTTCTTCAAATGTGCAGATAAATTAAAAGCATCTTTTAAATGAATGGGGACAAAGAGTCTATGTTAGACTATCCTCAGCCTGAAAGGAAACGGTGTTGACAGGACCTGGGTCTTTTGCAAGAACTAAGGGCACAGGAGAGGGTCAGTACATGGGTAAAGGCAAGAGAGTGTTGTAGGAGAGAACACCCTGAAGAATGAAGCCATGCAGTTCTTTCAGAATATGGAAAACAGTTGGGGCCGATGGCTGCTGTAGGGGACTTGAGGAGAGAACCTGGGGAAGCCAGGGACAGGGAATTGGATGAAGTGAAACTTGAGAAGGACTTCCTAATAACCGGCACTCTAGAAAGATCATCCTGGTTGGTAGATGGGACAAATGTAAGAAAGACACACAGAACTGTTGTGTATATCTGGAAGATATGCAAGTGGAAGGAGCAGACTCCAGGGCAGGGCATGTGGCTGATACTCAGGACAAGTCAGACTTGGTGAATACTGAGAGATGGAGAAAGGCTGTGTGCATGGCTGAGGCAGGTTTTAACAAGTGGAGTAGGCAGTATATGTGGGAACATATACTCACTCAGCAGATGACAAACTAGAGACATGACTTTCCCAGGGTGTGATAGTGAGTCAGCAGGGTGACAAGGACCACCCTGCACCTTCTCTGCTACTAGGATATGGCTTCAGATGAGGACATAACGATGACTTTTGTGCACTGAGTGATGGCTACGTTTGTTAAGTCGATTAGTATATACTCTTGGATCACTGCTATCAAAATACTCAATAGAAACACGAACTCAAGAATGGGACGACTTTCTTCTGGCTTACAGTTCCAAGAGTTCAGTCCATAGCTGTTTGGTCCCACCTGCTTGGGAAGGCTATCTGGCAGTAGCAGAATGTGGCCAAAGCTGTTCACATCACAGCAGCCCAGGAAGAGGAAAGCAACATACGAAGAAGGGGGTTGGGCATAATCTTCACTTCAAGGTTCCACCCACCAGTGTCTTACTTCTACCGGATAGAGCCCCACCTCTTAAAAAAAATCACAGTCTCTTAAAATAGTGCTACAGGCTGGGGAATAAGTATTCAAAACATAAGCCTTTGGAGGATAAACAAACGGAGAAACACCTAGGAGATAAATAATGTAGGTCTCCATCTGTCTGTCTGTCTGTCTGTCTGTCTGTCTGTCTCTCTGCCTGCCTGCCTGCCCGTGTATGTGTGTGTGTGTGTGTGTGTGTGTGTGTCTGTGTGTGTAATGGCATTTCCAGAGACAATTAAATCATGAGAGCTCTGGTCTGATCAATGGTGCAATCCTTTGATGGGTTCATAAGACAATGGCATTATTGGGGCATAGTAAGGCATACGAGATGGGGGCTCGTTGAAGGAAGTCAGTCACTATGTGTCCCTTGCTTGCACGCCACCACTCTCTGCTTCTTGGTCACCACGATGTGAACTGCTTTGCTCTGTTATGTGTTCTCTACCATGACTGACTGACATCCCTGAAATCACATGCCCAAATCAACCCTTTCTACATTAGGCTTTTTCTGTTGTGTGCTTGGTGATGTCTGTGGAATACAGGCTGACTCTTTTGGAGCAGATTACAGAAAGGTAGCCGCAACCACACCACACGAAACTAGTGAAAACAGACAGTACCCAACCATCACTCATACTGCCCAAGTGGAGAGCCACAACGCCAGATCCAGACTGATGGGCATTCCCACAGGGCATGAGATGGGATGACCTGAGCACAGTGTGTGGAGCTCCTGGGCTCTGTCTGAGAGCACTGTTAAATTGTTATTCAGTACCACCCTACAGGCTCTGACCTGTGTCGGCTCCAACTGTGGAGGCCATGGACCTCAGGTGTTTGTCTACACAGTACAATATGGCGCTAGCAGGAAGTGAGGCGGGTAGGCGGTTAGCACATTTTAGAGGTTGGTGAGTCAGAAGCACAGACTGCCCACGTGAGGAGTCCACCTCGCCGTTCACACTACTACCAGTCAGTCTACCTGCCAAGCCACTTCATGTGCGTACATCTCTGTAGGCTGGCCCCAGGAAACCCTAGACACTGGAGACTATTCTGTTGCTGAGACAGAATACCTGACAGAAAGAACTGAGGGGGGGAAGGTTCTATTTTGATGGGTTTAGGGGAGGGAGGTGAGACCAGCTCCTGCCCATGGCGGGTGGGAGGGTGAGGCTATTTCCACCATAGAGGATCAGGACTGGAGGCAGGCCATAAATGTAATCCACTGCGATGCTGTCTTCCCCACAGAGACACACTTCCTCCACTAGATCCCATCATCTAAAAGAATTTCACAACTTCCCCAAACATCCCTACCGGCTGGCGACCCAGCATCCAAACACATGAGCCTGTGGGTGATGTGGGTTAGTTTACACGGTAGCAACATCTGATCATGACACAAACCTGAACGCTTCTTGTAGTTACAAGAACCAAGCACATAGTTCCTCCCGTCCACCAGGAAACCTGGGATCAAACGTTGAGCCCCAGGCCGGTGTTTCCGCCACTCATAGCCCAGTGCCCTCGCCTGCTGGGCTAGTTTTTTCTCCTTTGCACCCGCAGTCTGGTCACGAAGGACGCTCCCACTTCAGGTGAACGTTGGAGGAAGGAGACACCAGATAACAAGAACAAATAACTATTCATCTAGGCCTAGGGATCCTTGGTGATTCCTCCTGACCAGCCTCCTCTTAGGGGTCAACACAGGTCACACAGGAGAGTTGTGTATTGGTGGATGTGTGTGTGTTTGTATATGTGTAGGAATGGAACACACTCAAGTTTACACTGTATTTATACAAAGGCATGAATGGGTGCACGAGATTGGTATGAGTGTGTGTGGGGGGGTGGGGGGGTGGGGGGCAGAGGTGTGTTTCTCCTGCTCTGAAGTTAATGCCAGGATTTCTGATACACACGAAGCCCCAGCAACTGCCCTACGGCCCAGGTGATGAGGAACCCTCACGGGTTCTTTGGAAAGGGATCGCATTCAGGCTGTGTTTATCAGGGCCACTCAGCTGGCCCCAGAGAGGCTGGCATGCCATCGGTGGTGGGTCATGTGTCCCGTGGGTGCCAGTGGGATTTTTCTTTGTTGCTTTTTGTGTTTGTTTATTTTGTTTTTCTGCCTTGAGAAAGGATCTACTGTATCTCCAGCTCCCAAGCTGGCCTTTAACTTGTTGCTGGGGATGGCTTTGAGCTTCTTCTTCTTCTTCTTCTTCTTCTTCTTCTTCTTCTTCTTCTTCTTCTTCTTCTTCTTCTTCTTCTTCTTCTTCTTCTTCTTCTTCTTCTTCTTCTTCTTCTTCTTCTTCTTCTTCTTCTTCTTCTTCTTCTTCTCCTTCTCCTCCTCCTCCTCCTCCTCCTCCTCCTCCTCCTCCTCCTCCTCCTCCTTCTCCTCTTATTCTCACGATTCTACCTCCCGGGTGCTGGGATTTACAGGTGCCCCATAACTGAAGACCCAAGCTCTCATGCACACTAGACTCTACTAACTGAACTAAGGAGTCCAATTAGCTTCCCTAGCCCTCAACCCCCTCACCTCTCAAATGAAGATTCCAGAGCTCTCTGGTAAGGACTGCTGGACCAGATAAGTTAGACTCTGTGAAGGCACTTCATTCTGTCATATGCTATGTCAACAAAAACCGAGCAATTGTTACCAGGAACCAGTTGACCCAGGACTGTCCAGGCAGAGCAGCATAGCCAAGCCATGGAGACTGCCCGGTGTCTGTCTGGTTATGCAGTATGGCAGAAACAGAGAGCAAGCGAACACAGTACAGGCTCTGTTGAATCCTGCAATGGAGAGACAGGATCTGTTTCTTTCCTAATCTGCCAGACCCCACCCCCATCCCCACCCCACCCCTAGCCCCTCAGGAACCTTTGCTGTCCTATTCCTCATCAACATCCCAAGGACCTGGCATTCCCAGGGCTTCAGCAAAGGCGGAGCTTCAGGAAGGTGGAGCCGAGGAGAGGCACACCCCTCTTCCATCATGCCAAGGAGTCATGGTCAAAGTAGCTTTCCTGTTCAGTTTTATCTTATGAGGTATGAAACAAATCATTTCCAATGGTAGCTGCCCCACAGGGGGTGAGATATCAAGAAATACAAACAAGCATGTGCTTGGGGAGTCCTCTGTCGGTCTAGAAGCCCCCATCATCCCCTCTCGCAGCTGTGCCTGCTCTGCCTGTATTGCCTGTGATGTCTCCTCTGAAGGAGACTGCGGTGTAGTCTACTGTGATACTGTGATACGTGGCCCCGAACCTGGCAACGCTAATTTATTTCTTTGCGCTTGCAAACAGCACTCACTGCCTGTGAAAAATGGCAGCCACTTTATTTTACACATGCAAAGAATATTAAGAAGCACAGCTTTCCTCCCACCAGTTATCTTCCTCTGAGTGTGGTATTACACAGTATCGACAGGGGTGTCAGGGGTGGCCTGTTCCCTGGATTCCTCTGCTCAGACCTTCCACCAGCACATCGGAGCAAGAAGCTCTCTGAGCAAGATGGTTCCCTACGGCACTTGTTGAAATCCTCTTAGCTCTGTGCATTTATTATGAAATATAAAATTGCATCCACATTCTGACAAGATACAGCAATAAAGTCTACCGGAGGAAATCTGCATGGCAATTAGCATAAATTGACGCCAGCATTTATTTCTTCTGGGGAAAGAGAATGAAAAGGCAAGAATGTGCGTGCGTCTTCTTTTTGAGCCCGGCGCTGGAGAGAAGCATCCGTGAATGGCAGAAAGCAGCTAGGCATGACAAGCCCCTGACAATGACTCTGCTGTTCTCTCGGGCACAGCCAACCACCAGACCAAAGTAGCTGGGTAAAGTTATGCAAATTACCATGCAAATGAGCCTGGTAAGCTTTAAAGACTCAGCGGTGAAAGTGGTTGCTTTGTAGGGAGGCTCTCACAGCCTCTTGGAAACAGGTAGGGCCAGGTCATTGCCAGCCAATGACAGCTGCTCAGTTAGTGCCCTGGAGGAGGTGATGCTGGCTGGCTCCCAAGGTCACAGGGCAGGCACCTGGCTTTTCAATGTCACAATCTGTCCCGTGGTTACTTTCTTCTCTATAAAGAATGACTGCCCAATTTGTAATTTTGTGTGTATGTGTGTGTGTGTGTGTGTGTGTGTACAATAGCATATATTCATATACATACGTGAATACATGTTATTGGCTCTGTTCATCATAATACTAATACAGAAAACACCTTGCTACCTGATCCCTGTGTGGTCGTGGTGCTCACATCATGAGAAATATCACTGTTGTCAACCAAGTCTTTGCCTATTCATCCTCCCCTCCAGTAGTGTCTGAGCCTGTGAAAAATAGTGTTAGTGACGTGGTCCCTAGGGTGTGTGGTCCAGATAAGCCAGTGATTGATGGCTGCTGGAGTGTGCAAGAAGGCCACCTGGAGAAAAGAGTGGAGTCCATAGGGGAGGGGAGGATTTGATGCAGCCACAGTGGAGAGAGTCATGAGTGCACACAGAAGCTTTATTCAGTGTTCATGAAAGGCTGGCATATGGGGATCCAGTATCATGTGTGTGTGTGTGTGTGTGTGTGTGTGTGTGTGTGTGTGTGTATGTGCGCGTGCATGCGTGTGCTGGTGTGTGCGATGTGTATGCATATGAGTGTGTGCACAAGGGCGTGCGAGAGTGTATGTGTGTGCACATGTGTGTGTATCTGCATGGGAGTGTATGTATGTACATGTATATGTGTATTCACTTTGAAGAGGAAGCATCGCCTGTCAGGTAAGAGGCCAGTTACTGCACTGTGTCAGGGAGAAGTCTCTGTGGCCACAGCAAGAGCACATAATCAGGACAAGGCAGGAAACAGAAATAAAAATCCAAGGCTTCAGGCACCACGTGAGGTGACAAGACTAGGAGCTTCCCCCCCCCCCCCCCCCCCCGAGCACAGATGCATACAGATGCATGCTGCGTCCACTTCAAGGGCCCAGACGAGAAGCCACACCTATCCATCCACCTTATCTATTCAGATTTCATGAAGAGGACGGCCAGATGGAAATCTTGAAACCCTATGACAAAGAGCATCTGAGGCCACGAGAAGCCAAAGGCAAGGAGAATGTCCTCCCCCAACCTCCAAAGAGCAGGGCTCTCTCTATGTGTCTCACCCTCGGGCCCCCGGAAGGTGAGGGCAGAATACACTCCTGTTCCTTTGAAGCTCCTCAGTTTGTTGTAATTTCTTGCGGCAGCCCCAAGACTGAGTGTGGGAAGCCTCAGGGCAGAACAGACTGCCGTGGCCCAAGGATCAGCTGCAGGCAAGAGATCTCAGGAGATCTGAGCCTGCCAGAAAGACCAGCGCTTGCTTCTTAGGAGCCCCCTTCAGAGTCTGAAACACCTTCCCATCTCACAAGTGTCCTCTGAGAGCAGCCCTCCCGCCCACCCGCCCGCCCGCCCGTGGGCCTCTCTCTCCCTGAGGCAGCCCATTAGATCTGTGCTGTTCTAACTTGGTGTGGATGACAGGAGGGGCCATGGGTCCTCAGCGTTAAGTTCTCTAAGATGCTAAGGCCTGAGATGCCAGCTTTGCAGACAGGAAAGACAGCCCGGGAGAACCTCACCAGGGGTGACCTTCAGAGGACCACACCTCCTATTAACAGGGCTCCTTCACACAGCTGACCCTCCCAGGGCCCACAGGGGTCTCCTGGGTGTGTGTTGTTATGGGTGGGGGAGCACACACCACACACCAAGAGCCACCTCTTATTACAAGATATGTCCAGATTTTTTTCCCTAGGTAGAATTTGAAGAAAACCTCTTGTTAGCATTTCTTCTAGGCTCCACCCAACAGTTACCTAGGAACAGCCAGGTATGAGGCTGGCTTGCTATAAAAAGACTGGCCTCTCTCTCCCCACTTCTGTCCTCTCCCCCTTTCTCTCTCCCTGCATGTTCTCTGCTGGCCTCTTCCCTTCTTTCTCTCCTCTCTTTCTGTCCTTCTCTGTCCTCTTTCTCTGCCTCCACCCCCTCTCCACACCCTCCTCTCATGCCCCAAATAAACTTCATTTTATACTAGACCTGGTTGCTACCTTGGTGGGGGTACCTCAACATGGGCCCACTAAGGCACCCACTTCTGCTGCCTCATGCTACCACATTACAAAACATATTACCTCTTAGCTGGGGTTTTACATGACGGAATCATCACAGACGCAATTCCCTCTGGTTGAGACTTGGTTTTCCACCAAGTGAAAACTGTATAAGTGAATCAGTTTATATGGTGTGATTAGGTGGGGCAGTGAGAGACTGTAGAGTGTATGTGTTAGCAGAGAATAAGGTGTGTGTGTGTGTGTGTGTGTGTGTCTGTGTGTCTGTGTGTAACTGCCAGGAAGAAGACGTGCTTCTCAAAGGTCCCCAGGGCTGTAGAAGTGCCAGCTCACCAGGGCCACAAACAGAACCTTCTGAGAGGTTCAGATGAGGATCCCTAACCTAACATCCTCAGGGCCGTACTGTGGCCCTTTGTGGACTCTTGCACACCCAGCTCTACACCAAGGTGGAACTGGCTGTGGCTGAGGACAGGCCCTGTCCTCTGTGCTGCGCTGAAGGTGGGCCAGGCTGCCTTCTTCTGCTGCCTTCTGGCAGGCCGCTTACTCCAGCACACAGCTGTCTTTTATCAGGATGAGTGAATGGGAGGAGAGCTCAGGGTCTGGAGCCATGAGGAGAGAGAGGGAACACTGTCCTGGGAGCTGACTGAGTGGGCTTAGACTCTGCCATGCTGTACTGCTGCTGGAAGAGACAGGATATTGGTGGGAGGGTGACAGGCACAGCTACTGTGCAGTGGGACAGCCTGAGAGAAAATACATTTCATCTTCTAGGGCCCCTGGGGACTTTATCTACTTCCCATACATCTCTGCTGCTATGCTCAGAAAAAGAAAATAAACAAAGTCTGTCCTCCTCCATCTCCAGAGGATTAAGACAAGCAATCATGTGTCTGTGTATGTGAGAGTATGTCTGTGTGTATGTGTTTGTGTGTCTGTGTGTCTTTGTGTGTGCATATCTTTGTGTGTATGCGTATGTCTTTGTGTGTATGTGTGTGTGAGTGTGTGACTGTGTGTCTGTCTTTGAGTGTATGTGTGTATATCTTTGTGTGTGGGTTTATGTATGTCTGCGTGTATGGATATGTCTTTGTGTGTGTCTATGTATGTGTGTGTATGTCTTTGTGTGTCTGTGTGTTTATGTCTATCTGTGTTTGTGTGTGTGTGTGTGTGTGTATGAGTGACTGAGAGAAACAGAACTGAGCCTCTCAGTCTAATTACTGCTCTAAAGGGCTTAAGGAAAGGATTTCCACCTGAGGCTGTAAAGAAACCAAGTCAGGCAATTGTCCCATGCACGAGGAGAGCAGCATCTGATCTGTTCTGTGATCTCCGTTGACTCACCCTGACAGTGGTCCTGGGAGGCGCTCAGTCTGATGGCACCAGTCAACTGAGGCAAGCAGCCATTACTGTGCCTGTAGGCACCTGTGACACCATCTGCGGCCAGGCCTTGTACAGTGATGGCTCCAAGAAGATCCTGGTCTTGGCACATCCCAAAACACAGGCAAGAACCAGAAGGGCAGAGGAGTAGCCCTAGACTTGAGGGGCCCAACTAGCCTCCAGGAGCACACGCTACAGCCCAAGGCTCATGGGAACTGATGCACAAGTGGCAGGGCTCTGTACTCAGGGCAGACATTTGCCCAAGCTTCAGGCATTGGAAGAATTCTCAGAGCAGAGAGAACAGAGCTGGGACAGTGACAGGAGCTGAGGTCCAGGCTAGGCCAGCGCCAGCCACCACACAGGTCCAGGCTAGGCCGGCGCCAGCCACCACACAGGTTCAGGCTAGGCCAGCGCCAGCCACCACACAGTGACAGGAGCAAGTAAAGTCTGATTTGAGTGACAAGCGTCAGGCAATGAGGGTGACAGTGGGAGGAAGGGAGATAAAATTTCAAAGGTAATTTGTCCACTGCTGTTAAGAATCTCAATGCGGTGCCATCAGAAAAACAGGAAGATCACTAAAAAAAAATCAAGCAGTTGTCAGAAATATCCAGAGATCACGGTCATTCTTAGCTACCCAGAAGAGTCAAGGCCAGCTGGAGCTACATGAGTCTCTGTGTCAAAAAGGGAAAGGGAAAAGTCAACTAATAAAAACACGAGCATGTGTGCAGGCGCACACATTCACACACACACACACACACACACACACACACACACACACACACACACACATTGCACGCGTGTGCGCACACACACAGCACAAGGGGGAGACTTTAGGAGGGAGTCTGTTAGGGATGTCACCTCTGCTCCACAGTCAGACCAAAGTGGCGCAAAGTTCTGCCTTCAGGGAGACACAACAGTATGATCATCGGCATCAATGTCCCAAAGCCACGTACGCCCTCTGACGCACCCAGAGTCTCCTGTCCTTCCCCATAGTCAATCCCTCTGGAGTCCATGTGATATAGGATTTCAGTCCACCCATTGCAGAGTGGAATAGGAACTTGAGGGAAACAGAAAGGGGGTCCTCGGAGGGCATCTGAGAAAAGGGTGACTGCAGTAGGGCACCGGCAGACAGACGGACGGACAAGCATTCTCGAGCTGCTCCACACCCAGCGGCAGGGAGCGGCATCTTGGAACAGCTGCCCCAGTGAATCTATAAATACTTGTCCTTGAGAATGTGTTGACAAAGGGATTCTACATTCAAACAGCCACTGCATCTGCTTTCAGCAGACAGAAGCCCTGGGCTGAGGGGGAGCCCTGAGAGTCAGTGCTGAGCGAGAGCAGTCCCCTTCCACCCCCAAACCCCATCCTACCCACACCCCTCACCCCTGTCTAAACAACCCAGCTCTGCTTGAAACAACACACTTCCTTTGCCAAGAAATAGCTACTAACATGTCTGGGAGCAAGTATTCCACAGGACCCCAGCCTAGAGAAATGAACTGGAGAACTAACTATGGACATTCAAAGGTAGTGGTAAGGATAACAACTTTGGCAAAATGCTTTAGTTGTGAGGAAATTCACGTATATACCGCCCCCTCCACCACCACCACTGATACCAAACAGATATGTCTCTGCCCCTCATGAACTCAGTTTGGGGTCACCTATGGGCCTGTGACTGAGCCCAGGCTACCATTCCCAAACCAGGCTCCACAGATGTCTTTATGCCCAGTCTCCTGACCACACAGGGCAGGGTCAACTAAGCGCCCACGCCTCTCTGCGGCAGGGGACAAGGGCTGAGCGTGTGTGAGTCCATGCGTGGTCTGTCTGGGTTATGTGTATGTCAAGTCCAGCCATTGTGACCACTCCTGAGGTGCACCCTCTCCAACCTTGGGCTTCATCTTGTCCTCTTCTGCATGCCCCCCCCCCAACATAACCAGATGTTGTAATGGTTCCAACCTGCCTCTTCAAAAGATCTCTTCTCTGGTTTTGATATTTCTCCCTTTAAAAAAAAAGTTTCCTTTTCAGCATCTAGATTCTGAGCTCATTTCTGGCCTAGGCCAGGTTCCCAGGGAGGGCATGGCATTCCTTCCAAGTGGTAAGGTGCCTCAGAGATCTGCACTGGCCCCGCCCACTCAGAGCTCAATGCTCCCTGGAGACAGCTGGCAGTGGTCTCCAGACAGGGTCCACAGGCAGAGGCAGAGGCAGAGGCAGGGGAGCGTGGGAAGTGGGGATCTCACCTGGTAGGTGTTGTCGAAGCTGTCGTACATGAACCTCGTGATCAGAGACGTCTTCCCGACTGTAAGGCAGAAAGGAGAGAGGTTCAGCTATAAGATGGGTCTATGGTCAGGGTCTTCAAAACACGTGCACTTGAAAGGCTGGCTCGTAGGAACCACAGAAAGCAGAGAAGTAGACCCCAGGTGAAAGAGCCCAAGCCAAGGTGCTGACATGAGCTCTAGGGGGCCACACTTGTCAGAACCCAGGCTGCCATGGAGGAGGAGGCGGCCTACCCTTTCTTCACTTCCTACTACCCAAGTCCAGGTCTGCCCTGACTCCAGGCCTCAGCTGACATGAGATCCCAACAGAACGCTCTTCTCACGGCTGCCTGTGCTCCCCTGGATAGACCACCTGACCGCTCATCGGCTCAAGGGAGACTTTCTTTGGTTCCCATTTATTCAACTTAAACACTGCTGAGAAAGGGACAGAGGAAAGCAGACCTTTCTCAGGTCTCTCAAGGGCAAGCCTATTCCCCAGAGTGTGTCTGACTGTCCAGCTCAATGCTGGGCTATTAGCACCTCTAGATCCCACTATATAATTGACAACAGGACCCTCCCCCCAAATACTGTGACAACCGCAGTCCGTACACTCCCTTACTGGGGCAGAAATGATCCCAACTGAAGACTGCTAGTTTGGCTGAGATGCCAAGTCTCTTGGGACACCCATAAATGCTGCTAATTTCCCAAACTACAGGGCTTGGCTTCTGACACAACCCCGTGCAGGTCCCCCGGGACACAGCAGTGACAAGAATGCCAACTGCTGTACTTCAGGCCATCTGGGAGGGGAAGAAGGATAATATAAAGGGACATTTGTTAGGTCACTACGTGGAACTCTTCTCTCCTCTGCCCCACCAGGACTCAACCACAGTCCAGAGAGGACTCCCACAGAAGGGAGTGCAGGAGATAAGTACCCCTGACAGGGAAGGCAAAGGTCCCTAAGGCCTTTCTGCCCTGCCCACTGTCTAGCAGGCCACCCCCAGGCTGGGACTAGTGGAATGGCTAGTCACTGTCTGGCTAGTGGAATGGCAGGTCAATCCAATGGGATCCATGGAAAAGCTCTCTGCTGGGTCTGAATCTACTGTGCACAACATGTAACAGACAAGTGAAATCATTCCTGACAGCCAACAGTGGCCAAAGAGAGACAGTCACCTCACCAGGAGGCTCCGAGAGACTAGGCTTGAGCTGCAGCCAAAAGACCTCATGTCTGACCCAGCTGAGGTGAAATCCTACGGGGGCACTTATTAGCTGTGTCACCTTGAGGTGGTCACCACTCCTCTGGACCTTAGTGCCTCATTATAACATAACAAAAGAGAATGTTAATTAGTGAGAAGGTCATAAGGGGAACGATACACAGCAAATGCTCAAGAGCAAAAGGTGTCAGGTCACTTAAGATAGCTGAGGTGATTTCCAGAATGACAAACGACAGGAGAAAAACAAAACCACCATCACTAAGGCTGTGTAAAGAAGAAACTGACTCCTCTTTGGCTCGGGGTGAGGACGCAACGTGCTGTGATTGGAATTGGGGATGGGGCGGGGGCGGGGGGTGTGTGCAACAGGAGTATCTTTGTTTGTTCTAAGCCCTAGTCACTCTACCTGAGCCTATATTGATGAGGTGGTGGTTCCCTAGGTGGCCTCAGCATGGGGCTGCCAATCCTAAAACCAGACGGCTGGGATCCAGAGTCAGTCCAACCTCCAGGGAAGGAAGGAAGGCAGGCTGGGGACTGAGCTCTGTCACATGGACAACACTCAACCAGCTAGCCCTGCCTGTTGTTGAACCCCCCCCCCCCGTAAGAATTCCAGACAGTCAGGCCCTGCAGAGCCTCCTGGGTTGTGAACACACAGATATGTCTTGAAGGGGAACAGCTGTGATTCTGTGAGGAGAGGGTACAGCCATACTGCGTCGGGAACTCACTGAATGGTGAGGCTGGCTAGCTCCAGGGATCTGCCTGTGCCCCCCCTCCACCTCCTCCCTCCAGGGCTATGACTGCAGAAGTGCAGCATCCCACACCCCGCTTCTAACATGGATGCTGGGAAGCCAAACTCAGGTTTTCACGACTGCACGGCAAGTGACCAGCTGAGCTATCTCTCCGTTGCCCCTTACCCCTACCGCTGCAATCTTACGGAGAGGGCTTTCTGAGTTTCCATTCTTGAACTTAACGGGGCACTGGGGATCCCTTGGATTTAGAAATAGTTGGTCTATAGAAGCTTAGATGTCTTGGGGACCCCCCCCCCATCATTTTCCAGCTTCTCTTCTTGGAGACATCCTGGCACACCTCATCCTTCCCGTGGTCCTCATGCTCCGCAGAGCATTTATCCCTGTTCTTTATTTCTGATCAATTTGTTTCTCCGCAGCCCCATGCTGGCCACGTTTGGAACTGCAGGGCCTCTGCCCTGAGCCTGGCTTCTGAGGTCTCTGGGCTCAACAGTCTGCAAACTGCTGGACTGCCCGGCTCTGGACAGAAAGTCTGAAAACACTAGCAGACACAAGGAACTGCAGGAAAAGGCACCCTCTGTTCTGTCTCCTGAAACCCCCAGAGGCCTGAGCAGAGTATAAGGCAGTCCCTCTGTTCACTCGCGTTGGCCTCCGCCACAGCATTACAGGACAGAACCCCGTGGGGCATGCGTAGGGGAGTTCTCTGCCTGCCTCACCCCACCCTGGAGGGCAGAAGGTTCTGCCCTGGTAGAAGACTCTGGAATCTGGAAACAGACCTCATTAGGCGTTACCATAGGTCATGGCGAGGGTCGGGGGCAGGGTGCTGAGAGATCCGGATGGTGGCAGTCAGCACGCACCAGGACTGGCAGTGGGAGGAGGGGCAAGACATGCTGGTGAACCTCAGCTTTGAATACCTGCAGGAACCCTTCAGAGAGCCAGTCTCCCACCCGGCTCTGCCCTCAAGGTCACCCTGCCGCAGCGGCAGCACTGTAGGGCAGGACTTTATTAGAAACAAGCAGGCCAACCACCCCTGAGCTCTCTTTACTCTCAGCCCAGGGGCTCAGCAACACCGGCCATCTCCCCGGTGGACAGTCCCACGTGATTTAACGTGGAGGCGCATTCTTCTTTCAGCCAAATGAAGGTGAGGAAATTCACTCTGGGGCACTGACCAGGAGCCTCCAGAAAGGAGGAAAGGAAACACCCACCAGGGTCCTCTACCTAAGCCGGAGGGGGTGGGGGGCGGATCTGGCACTTGGGGCTCCTCAGGAATCCCCATCTCCAGGCTATGCGTTAAGATACCCAAGGTCAAGTTCCCTCCCTCCAGTCTCCTCCGACATCTATTTTATTTTCCCCTCTGAGTGAGATTCAAACACCCTCCCTTGAGCCCTCCTTGTTACTTAGCTTCTTAGGGTCTGTGGATTGCAGTATGGCTACTCTGTACTTTATGGCTAATATCTACTTATGAGTACAGACCGTGCGTGTCTTTCTGGGTCTGGGTTACCTCACCCAGGATGATATTTTCTAGTTCCATCCATTTGCCTGCATATGGATGCACCACATTTTTGTTTTATTTCTTTTTAAAGATTTGTTTATTTATTTTATGTATACGGATACACTGTAGCTGCGTTCAGACACTCCAGAAGAGGGCATCGGATCCCATTACTAGATGGTTGTGAGCCACCACGTGGTCGCTGGGAATTGAACGCAGAACCTCTGGAAGAGCAGTCAGTGCTTTTAACCACTGAGCCATCTCGCCAGCCCCATATCTTTGCTTTTAATAGCTGAGCTTCAGTGGGAAAGGACGCGCTTAGTCCTGCTGCGACTGATGTGCCTGATGTGCCAGGGGGTGGGGTGGGGTGGGGTGGCTTCCCCTTCTCTGAGAAGGGGAGAGGCTAGGGTGAGGGGCTTGTGAGGGTGGGACTGGGAGGCGAGGAGGGAGAGGAGCTGGGATCAGGATAAAAAGTGAGTAGATAAATTAATTAATTTATGGAAAAAAAACCTGATGCCCTCTGCCTCCTTCCTATAGAGAGGTCTGGCAAGCAGCAGGTCCTGGGGTTGGTCAGCAAAGCTGCTGGTGGTGGGAGCAGCCAGAAGAGCTAGCAAATTTGGAGGCCGGGGAGAAAAATGTCCACTAAGAAAGTAGGGGAGTGGGTCAGGTTATCATGGGGACCTATGTGGAGGCCCCTCAATCTGAACACTGCCCCCCCCCAGAATAATGGAGGCAGACAGTGTGTGAAGAAAGAAATGAAGGACACAGGAAGCTCCATGAAGCTGCAAACAAAACCTCACCTTTGGGGCCGGATGTGGCTACAAGGGGCAGATGGCAAGGCTATGCTGCCAAGGGCGTGGCAGCCATAGCTGAAGGTGGTGAGAGTGCCCGAGGAGGCTTCAGCAGGATGTGGATATACCCAGGGATGGTGGCTCAATATTCCCACCACAGGGACGGCCCGCACTCCATACGCCCTCACAATGCAAGCCTGGCACTCCGTCAGGGGCTGCGTCTGGAGGGTCCTACTCTGGTGACAGAAATGGTTCTGTGTGTCACGGGGGGGGGCGGGGGGGGGAGGGCAGATCACCTGCCAGGAGTGTGCTCCTGTCTATACACCCTGACCTGCGCTCTCACACCAGCCCACCTGGGTGAGATCACTCTGGTGCTCCTGTGACTAGAAACCGAGACATCTCCGGTCCCAAGTCACCTGTGAGTGAGTGAGCTTCTCATTCCGAGGACTCTCGCACTCACAATGCTGTATGTTCAGAACTAATACCTACCCCGTTGTGTCCTGCTCCAGTTATGAACCTGAGAGACTCAGGTGACTATCCTCCCTTTCTTTGGGCAGCTGAGTTTTGGGTGGTTTGATCTATATGGCATGAGATACACAGAGACAGTTCTGAGCTTTTAAAAGGAACTCTTACGCTGCTCTAGGAGACTGGCTACAGAAGACACCCAGGAGGTGGGGCTGAAGTCTGGTGAGAGATGGACCATTCGGAAGAATGCAGAGGCAGTGGGGTGTGACATAACATAGGAGGTGACAGGATCCCCGGCAGGTCAGAGTCAAGTGAGAGCCCAGGATGTCTCGGATCACCTGGCTTTGTGACCATCCCTGGAATTCCAGCCAACAAGGCTCGATCATGTACTGAGCTTAGATTCTGAGCACCACGAAGGTATAATAATGACCCGACCAGGACACACAAGTAAGCACTGTTTCCAGGAAGTAAATATGAAAGCAATCATTCGATCTCACTAGCAAAGGATTTATACATATTTTCCACAAAACCTTATTTTCTTAGAACTCTCTCCTGAGCTGCTGGACAAGGCTCATGCATACCCACAGGCTGTGAGGCGCTCCCTTCCCCACACCACGGCAATACTGCCAGCTGTTGGACAGACTGAATGCCGAGCCTTGATGGCCCGCTCCCAGTACCTGTCTGTCTGTCTGTCTCACTGGGGTCCATGCACTCCATTGGTTTCCCACAGGCTCTGGGACCCATCTCAGCACAAGTTCCAGTCAGACCGACTTGTGCACACTCTGGTGGTTTCCAAGTAGATGCAGAAGACAGTGAGGTTTCAGCACCTCACTGGGCTCACCCCCTACTGGGTGCCAACTGTGCCAGGTTCATTCTGTGAACCCAGTTCTCAGTGAGGAAGCAGACTGCTCTCTCCAGCAGCAGCCCTGGCCACGTGGAGCTAGACCCCGCTGTGAATACCTGAACTGCCAAGCTTCAGGGAGGGGCTGCACTGTGACTGGGCTGGGCGGCCCTGGCACACATCCTCTCTGAGGGGAGCTGACACCTGGTTTGGTGTGGAGTGGTGGAGATCTGAGGGCTGGGTGACGGGGTTACCCTTCACCTCACGTCATCCACCCACACTGCGCCACCGGTGGATGCCCGAGTCAGTACCCATGAGGACACTGGCTCACAGGATGAGAGCTGAATAGATGGTGAGTTCCTGACCCACGTCCTGCCATCCTGCCGCTGTCTCACTTTGTGAAGGACCCGCCTCCCCCTCCCTCTCCCTCTCTCCACAGTGAGTGTGAATGTAGGCGGAGAGACTGCTGTCAGGGCCAGGGAGTGAGAGGGCAAAAGAAACCATTGCAGACATCATTTGATGGGGCCTGCCAAAGCCTGGCCAAAGCTGTGCCACCAACAAGAGCCTTGGCCTGCAGCCTGCCCTCAGTTCAAGCTCACATTACTGTCCCTGACTGCTCGGCAGCACTCCTGGACAGAGATGCAATTGAGCCTCGTCCTCCTGGTGATGGACAGAGCTCACTCACATCCTGGGCCTGAAACCGGAAGTGACAGGCCAGGGCCGCCCTGACCCCGTGTGACTCTTTCATAGCATCCCCAAAAGATGGCCTCCACCATCCCCTCTGCACAACAGGCACAGGCACCCTGAAACTGGCCCAGTTGTGGCGTGCAGGATACTCAAGCCCTAGGAGGAGGGAGGAGCTGAGAAGACACCCAGCTACCTTTGTCTGAGTCTCATCTCCTTTTGTTCTGAGTTAAAGAAACAGAAACCCCAGCCTTCTCTGACTGCAAAAGGCAAATGTGCCTGGGGCCAGGATTCCCCTCCACACCCAGCTCTGTCACTTCGAGCTCAAAGCCGGGTTGACAGCTCCCACCTGAGCCCTCGGGGCCCAGCTGGCTCACTGTCGGCTAAATGCGGAAACAGGTGAAAAAAAAAAAATCCCACTCCAAACCTTCCCCCCACAGACTCAGACAGTAATTAAGAAGTATGCAAAGCTCTTCATTGGACACTTTAATTAAGTATGTTAATTCCCTCCGCCAGCGGATGCTCAGCTGCCTGGGCCTCACTCGGGGGCCAGTAAAGATGGTACAGTGGGATGGGGGGCAGGACGAAGAGGGAGGCTGAGGGTAGCAAGGAATGGGGCAGGCATGTGTGGCTCAGGCCCTTCAGTACCAGCCAGAGCTGCCATGCCTGATCCTCTGTCTTTCTTAGCGAGTGTTCCTGCCTCAGTCTCCCCTGCCCACCTCAACCCCACAGCCCCACTTCCTCTGAGCCCAGTGTCCTGGAAGCTTGTCCTGACTCAGACGTCTCTCCATTACCATCCTCTGCACTGGCTGGAGAAGTGGGGATCTAAGCTGACAGAAGGGAGTTCTGGCCTCCTATGTGGCCCTGACTGGGTACCCCCACCAAGGTGGCCCTGACTGGGTGTGTTGACCTTGGAGCCATTGCAATCCCTGAGGATTACAGCCCTTCTGTGAGAGCAGAAAGAAAGAGCAGGATCAGGGGATCCAAAGAAAGATCTTGTCCAACACAGAGGTCTACACCCCAGGGGCTGGAGAGATGGCTCCAGGGTTAAGAGCACTTACAGTTCTTGGAGAGGACCAGAGCTGGGTCCCCGGCACCCATGTCTGGTGGCTCACAACTACCATTAACTCAAGTTCCAGATCCAGGGGATCTCCTACCTCTGGCCTTCTTGGACACAGCCACATAATTTCAATAGTGATGATGATGAAGAAGAAGATAATTAAAAATAAAATGCTGTCAAATAAAAAAAAGAAACTCACACTTCAGCCATGCAGACAGGATAAGGCAGAAACCAGAAGGGCAAAATAAAAGTTCCTTGTTCCCCACGAAGTCTAATACTACAGACAAGCCTGCTCCCCTTGTCCAGGAGCCACAGGTATGCTGTGGTCAGTCTTCCAGACACCTTCTTCAAAGCTCTCTGACACAATGACAATGGGTTGCTAAGCCTTCACACGGCATTGAAGTGGTTGCTGGGGACCAGAACTTCAATCCTTACACTTGTGAAGTAAGCACTTTACCCACGAGTCACCTTCCCGGCCTCGCCGATACCTTTTTTTGTAATGACAATACCAGACATACAAAAAGGCACAGCCACATGGTCTCACCACATGGTCGGAGGAAATGGGGAGATGCCAGTCAAAGGTAACAAACTTGGGGTTCTAAGGCGAGCTCTGGAGACCTAGCATCAAGCGGGGTGAGTACAGCCCAGAGTCTACTATAAAGGACTTCACATTTCCGAGTCCATTCTTTACCCTCCAAAGCCCTCTGGGAGCTTGCAAGCTGTTAACCTTGCTTCTATACCTCCTTCCTCACACCCTCAAGAGATTTCACAGCAAATCATCCCTGCCTGGCCAGACCTAACTGAGATTTCTTCTTCTCTCCTGATCCTAAATAGACCCCTGGGCATTATTACTCCTGGCCAACCCCACTGTGAGAATGAACGATTTGGGGTGCATGAGCCACAGGAGTGTCCCATTCCTTAACCCTTAGACACTAAAACAAGCCAAAGCCATCCTCAGGCCAGGATCAGGAAGAGGTCTTGAGCTCTGACCTGAGGCTTTCTCGGTTCAAGGTCAGGGAATGACATAGAGCCCTGAACCCAACCTCTAACACCTGAAGTCACAAGGCCTACAGGGTGGTAGGAGGTACAGGACTCAGTGACTGGAAGACACGGAGTAACAAAAGGGAAGGTGACAGTCACACTGTCAACAAAAGGGAAGGGGACAGTCACTCTGTCAAAAGGGAAGGGGACAATCCCACTGTCAAGGGCTAAAGAAGGGAAACCGTGAACTAGAAATACAGGATGGGCTTGCCTGAAGGTGTCTCTGCAGTGTAAGGCCTCAGGTTATCGAAATAAAGACACTGTGTCCCAGAACAGACATTTGGGACAAATAGTCCGGAACTGAGAAAGGCACTGTTCATGAGAGAGATGGGTTCATTGATACAACAGTGACTTGCTCAATCATCAAGACCCAGCCAGAGCTGCCTGTCAAATGATGGAGGCCTAAGTGGGTAACATGACCAACAAGTTGGCCGATATGCTCATGAACACATCTTGTCTTTGCCTTGGCTCATTGGTATTCCACTGAGGCTGAGCCAAATGGTCTTTAAGACCCGAATCTATTTTGATATACTGTGGGATGGAAGTTCTAGAAAAGGCTCCTTTACTGCTGTGGGCAGAATCCTCTTACCCTGGGGCTTCATAATCTTAGTCACATCCTACTTCCCCTCATCCAGCCCAGAGTCCTGAAGCCAAAGGACGGAACAAAGGTCTGGCTGCTTACTGTGGCGGGACGGCAGAGAGCCGGGGTAGCCAGCATGGGGGTAACAGCTGTGTTCTCTGGCTCAGGACAACAGTGGGCCAGGAGTACCCACCCTTATTTAACTACTTAGATAATTCCTTCCCTGTGCCAAAAAAGATTGTTCATAACTCTCGAAAATAAGATTGGAATATAATTGTTAAAGACAAAGGATATGGCACCTTCTTATTAATAAACCTGAACAACTTAAAAAAAAGAAAATCACCAGGCGAGGTTGTGCAGAGGCTAAGAGCATTGTCTGCTCTTCTGGGAAACCTGTGTTCAATTCCCAGCACCCACAACTATCTGTACCTCTAGTTCTAGGGGATTTCATGCTATCTTCTGGGTACTGGGCACACATGTGGCACACAGACATACCTGCAGGCAAAACACCCATACATATAAAAAATTAAAACCTTAAACAAACAAACAAACAAACAAACAAACAAACAAACACACCAGACATGCAAAGAAGCCTGAAAATGGGAACATAAAAGGAGAGAAAAAGGACTGGAGAGATGGCTCAGCGGGTAAGAGCACTGACTGCTCTTCCGAAGGTACTAAGTTTAAATCCCAGCAACCACATGGTGGCTCACAACCTTCCGTAATGAGATCTGACGCCCTCTTCTGGTGTGTCTGAAGACAGCTACAGTGTACTTACATACAATAAACAAACAAACAAACAAACAAATAAATAAATAAATAAAGTGAGAGAGAGATAAATAGATAGATCAGCTGGAACCAAACCCAAAATGATAAAGTAGAATTAGCAGATAAAGACATTACTTATGAGACTGTTATTACTGTATTGCATATGTCCAAAAAATTAAACAGAGACAAGGGATATGTTTTATAGACACAAATCAAAATCCCAGCAGTGAAAACTACAATGTCAGAGATGATGGCACATCACAGAAGAGAACAGCAGTGAACTTTCGAACAGTAATAAACACTATCAATGATGAACTATAAAAGAATCAATGTGAGCAGAATACCAGTGAGCTATAGGGCAATGGCCGGTGTCTCCTCTATCTGTGACTGGAGGTCTCAAAGGCTGAAGTGTGAGATAGGAGTGGGGAGCGGAGAGGGAGAGAGAAAAGAGAGAGGAGGTGGGAGGAGAGAGAGAGAGAGAGAGGAGAGAGGAGAGGAGGGGAGGAGAGGGGAGGGGGAGGGAGGGGAGGGAAGGGGAGATCAACAAGAGTCCACCAAGAAGCTCCATTTCCCAGCTGCATATAGTCAGCGGTTAGCAGAAGGCTCTTATGATGGTTTGTATGTGCTTGGCCCAGGAAGTGGCACTATTTGGAGGTGTGGCCTTGTTGGAGTAGGTGTGTCCCTGTGGGCATGGGCTTTAAGACCCTCACCCTAGCTACCTGGAAGTCAGTCTTCCACTAGCAGCCTTTAGATGAAGATGTAGAACTCTCAGCTCTGCCTGCACCATGCCTGCCTAGATGCTGCCCTGCTCCCACCTTGATGATGATGGACTGAACTTCTGAACCTGTAAGCCAGCCCCAATTAAATGTTGTCCTTTATAAGACTTGCCTTGGTCATGGTGTCTGTTCACAACAGTAAAACCTTAAGACATCTCTGAAAGTATACATAGAGGCTGGGGGGTGGGGCACATCCCCTATGGGACTCCAGCTACTGCTCCAAGACTGAGTCTCCAGCTTCCCACTCTGACCTGTCCAATCACGTCTCTGGGGCTCAAGCCAGCTGGACGGTGACACCAAGATTCGAAGACAAGGGGGCAGCAGAGCTCTTCCATAAATCGATATAAGCAAGAAGACAATGGAGTGCTCGACATGCACTAGGCCCTGATTCAATCAGTCCTAAGGTTTAAAAAAAACAGTTCTGAGAGTAAAAAATTACACTAAGTATTAACGTAGGATCATACCTAGGGAAAATATCTTTAAAAGCAATGGCAAGATAAAGAAGCTTGTCTGTCTATCATCCATCCACCTATCTATCTATCTATCTATCTATCTATCTATCTATCTATCTATCTAGAAACACACAAAAGCTAACAGAATTTATCACTAGCACATCCTCATGACAAAAACCGTTCTGGGAAATTCTTCAGGGATACATTCTTCAGGGATAAAGGAAGTGGAACTGGGTAGAAACACACACAGACATGAGAGTGATGGACAATTGTGGGCAAATACCATGACTTTTTGCCATTTAAGTTGCTTTAAAGGTAACTATTTAAACAAAAATAACAATAAACCTGAGAGAGCTATGAGCATCCTTCTTACTCTGAGATGATACAACAGGCGGGTGGAAACTGCGTTTGCCAAGAAACTTGGCTCCTCACCGGCCCCAGGAGGCAACCAAAGCGGGAGAAAAGCCTTCACTTTCACACCTTCCTCTTTGGTCTTACACTTGGTCAGAGCTGAATACCCTGGTGTCCACCTTCAATCCCAACAGCCCTCCGGAGGCAGAGGAGGCTGATCTCTTACACAGTGAGGCCCTGCTCCGACTCAAGTTCTGGCTTTCTTAACTCTGCACACAGACATGTTAGTTATTCAAGGGCAGTCTGTGCAAAAGTCAGTGACTTATCTCATTCCCTTCAAGCCTGAAAGTATGCAGATAAAAACATCTTCCTGACAAAGTTCTGTTCAAGACACTCTGCTCCCCCACCCCAAAGTGAATGAAACACGATGTACCAGGAAGTAGCCACTCACTCACAGCTCTAAACCTGCTATCACCTGGATACCTTGGGGACAGAATGCCTGCCTCCAGTGTCCCTTCCCCCAGAAGCCTCCTCGAAGGACTTCAGTCAGCTGGCAGAGCCAGACTGATATAATAGTCACCTAGACCAGTTTGACCAAGTCTGCTTACTTATGTAATCTCCCAGTCTCCATCTATTTAAACCTAAAGCCCGAGTCGGTCCCTAGAAGATGGACTGCACAGGCTTAACAGAGCCTGCCTCCCAGCACAGCAGTACTGATTAACTTCCTTCCTTGCTGTATCTCCACCATCCCACCTGCCTTCTTTGGAGTAAGTGGCAGGGACCTGACCTGCTGGAACCTTTAGAGTTGGCCTCCAGTGACCATGACAGAGTGAGCAAGGGGCGTCTTCAAAATATCGGCAGCTCCAGATTCTACCCCCAGAAAAAGACATTTCAGAAAGGAAAGTGAGATAAAGACAGACGCTGAGATAACTCACTCTTCGCAGATCTACTGTACAAGAAAAGAAACTTAGGTCAGAAGAGGAGGAGTCACACAGCTTCGTTGCTCACACAGATGCTCTAAGGACCGACAGGCCTGGGTTTTAATCTTAGCTCTGCCTCTGGTCTGCTGTGTGATCTTATGTCAGTTACCATCCACTCTGGGTTTCAACTTCCTTAGACATACAATGGGGAGAGAAATATCTATCTCATGAAAGTCTGGAGAATTCTGTGAGAGTAGTAAAAATTTAAAACTTGGGAGTCCTGGGTAAAAGGCAGGTGGGAAGCTTTGGTATTATTTCTGTAACTTTTTTTTATAAGCTTAAAAGTATGCTAAAATGAAAAACAAAGGAGAAATATTATATATTAATATATAACATATATGCTAATATACACACAGTCTCTGAGATACCTGATATATTCAGGAAATGGTGCATTCTGTCTGATTAAACAAATGTGCTGCTAAATATAAAAATTTTAAGATTTTATTTTTTAATGTTTGTCTTTCTTTTTTTTTAAAGACATTTATTTATTATATGTGAGCACACTGTAGCTGTCTTCAGAAGCTCCAGAAGAGGGGCATCAGATCTTGTTATGGATGGTTGTGAGCCACCATGTGGTTGCTGGGATTTGAACTCAGGACCTCAGGAAGAACAGTCAGTGCTCTTAACTGCTAAGCCATCTCTCCAGCCCAAGATTTTATTTTTCAGTACATGTTTAAGTACACGTTTATGTGAGGGGCTATGTACTCAAAGTGAGTGCAGTATCTGAGGAGGATAGAAAAGGGTATCAGGGGGCTGGTGAGATGGCTCAGCGGGTAAGAGCACCCGACTGCTCTTCTGAAGGTGATAAGTTCAAATCCCAGCAACCACATGGTGGCTCACAACCATCCATAACAAGATCTGGCTCCCTCTTCTGGAGTGTCTGAAGACAGCTACAGTGTACTAACATATAATAAATAAAATTAAAAAAAAAAAGAAAAAAAAAAAAGAAAAGGGTATCAGAACCCCTGGAGCTGGAGTAAGGCGTAGTCACCCAGTGTGGGTGCTGGAAACCAAACCTGGGCCCTCTGAAAGAGCTGTTCACTCCATTAAGGACTGCATATCCCCTGATAAATATGAAATTTCCCTAAGGAACTGGAATATTACTGTACATTTATTCAAGCCTCATAGAAGAACAGGACTGAGCCAGGTCAGAGGCTGCTGGGAGCTCTTATCACAGGTTGCCACTGACATATGCACATTTGAGATGTATGCAGTACACACACACAGTCAAGTGTATGCACATACATGGCCAATACAATGGGTCGATGTGGAAACGCCTTGATTTCCCTGGGCTTCTCGCTATTGGGGCTGATGATCAAAAACGTCACCTTCACGGTTTCTAAGACCCTCCTGAGACCTTGGCACCCCTCTGTAGGCTGCAGAAGTCCCAGCCAACCTACCCAGGTCTGAATCCTTCCTGCCTCAATGCACTGCACACTCATAGCAACTTCAGAGTGGTATGGTGTCTTCCCTGTAGGGCCAAGTAAAGACTTCTGAGTGCCAGACACACCACACTGGCAGGTCCCCTTCCACAGTACCCATTACAACCCTGGGCTTCCCAGGAAAGTCACACTGCAGTGGGCCTCCAGCCAGCCCCTCCAGGCCAACTGTGTCCACGCATCCATGTGGTTCAGAACTGGTCCACCATGAACGCAACATGCTGTAGAGAAGAGAGATAACAATGCTATGTTCCCATTGCCCGCTTAGGAAGGTCCTGCTATTGCAAGCTGATAGCTTGTCTAACAGGTGTCTTGGCTCATCCGGCCATAATGTTGGCAAAGTAATGGGTATGTTCATCCTTTTCTTCCCAAGGCTGGCGCTGTGGATGCTAAAAGTCTGAGGAATACAAGAAAGGGATGAGGTGGCAGAATGGTGGACAGAGTGCATGACTATGCTTCCTAAGTTGTGAGAGAGACGTGTGACTACCTACAGCTCCCCAAACGAGGGTCAGGACTTTGACGTGACAATGGGATAAAGCTTGCTCAGGGATGTGGACAGGACCTGATGACTGATGCTGGCAAACACCTTCCCAGAAGTCTATGCCCTTCTCAAAGGAACCGTGGGACAGGGTAGCATCATGCCAAGAGGCAAACTGGGATGCTCTTAGTCTCCAAACAGGGGGCTGCTTCTGACGATGCCTCTGTGGGCCCTCGCTTCTTCTCCTGTCCTCCTACAGACCCTCACACAGCTGCTCAACATTCTGCTGGCCCAGGAGGAGGTAGATAGAGGCTCAGCCCTGCCTTGCTCAAGCCAGCTATAAAGGGGAACACAAGAACAAGAGAGAAACTCCTAGACCTCCCATTCAGACAAAATTGACCATCTCCTGCTCCTCAGACACCTGCATAGGGGCAGGCCTCCTGCCGAAGTACCACGAGGAAGGAACACACACTGTAGACCTCAGGGCCCTGGGTCTGTGAGTGGATAATGGCCATCTGAGACACAGAAAGGACCGCTGTGTCTCCTCCAGCTTTTGTGGAACTCAGATGGTTGCTGGTTGGGCACTATTCCGGATGGGGAAACGGGGAACTAGGGCAAATGTTTAGAGTCTCCTCCCAACTCTGTAAGCTCAAGGTCTCTAAGGAGCCATTCCTAAAAGCAGCCCCACAATGTCCAAAACCACAGAAGACTCTGGAGCAGATCTTACCAGAGAGTTGTGAAGCCAGAGGAAGGGGTAGAGGTACAGAACTAAAGCCATATCCAGGCACTGTCTCTTCCAATGCACAACGGAGAAATCACCCTCAGAAGCCACCTGTCTAACCAGGGCCACATGCAGGCACTGTCTCGTCCAATGCACAACTGAGACCCACCCTCTGAAGCTCTTCTTTTTACTCTTGTCTTTGCTGCTGATATGAAACCACAAGGTTGCCGGGCAGTGGTGGTGGCACACACCCTTAATCCCAGCACTTGGGAGGCAGAGGCAGGTGGATTTCTAAGTTCTAGGCCAGCCTAGTCTATAGAGTGAGTTCCAGGACAACAAGGGCTACACAGAGAAACCCTGTCTCGAAAAACCAAAAAAAGAAAAAAACAAAAGATCACAAGGTCACCAAGTGTCACCAGACCAGGAAGACTTCTCCTGCTAAGGCCCCACTGTAAACATGCAATGGGAAGTGCTAAGGGTCAGTAGAGAGGTTAAGGGACAATAAAGCCTGGCTCCTGGGGGGGCTATCGATCAGAGTGGCGTCAGAACACAAGGACATGGCAGAAGGCCCTACAGAATCTTCTAGTCCTGCATCTGACAGGGGACAACGCCACGAATCAAGGTTTATTTGGGAACTGTACTGTGTGGTTTTGTGTGTCAACTTGACACAAGCTGGAGTTATCACAGAAAGAAGCCTCCCTTGAGGGACAGCCTCCAGCTGTGAGGCACTTTTTCAATTAGTGATCAAGGGTGGGAGGGCCCCTTGTGGGTGGTACCATCCCTGGGCTGGTAGTCTTAGGTTCTATAAGAGAGCAAGCTGAGCAAGCCAGGGGAAACAAGCCAGTAAGGAACATCCCTCTATGGCCTCTGCATCAGCTCCTGCTTCCTGACCTGCTTGAGTTCCAGTCCTGACTTCCTTCTGTGATGAACAGCAATGTGGAAGTATAAGCTGAAAAAAATCCTTTCCTCCCCAGCTTGCTTCTTGGTCATGATGTTTTGTGCAGGAATAGAAACCCTGACTAAGACAGGAACATGTGAAGAACATAGGTTCACAGGTTGAGCCTGCAGAGCTGGTCAGGGGTCCCTCCTGCAAATGCCACTCCCTCTCTCTCTTTTTTTTTTAAAGATTTATTTATTATATGTAAGTACACTGTAGCTGTCTTCAGACACTCCAGAAGAGGGCATCAGATTTCATTACAGATGGTTGTGAGCCACCATGTGGTTGCTGGGATTTGAACTCCGGACCTTCGGAAGAGCAGTCGGTGCTCTTAACCACTGAGCCATCTCGCCAGCCCCACCACTCCCTCTCTGATAAAGGCATCTCCACACCCTAAGATCTTTCTTTCCTCTGTATAAGCTATCTATTTCTGTGTTCAACTGCCATCGGTAATTGTTACAATGGCTGGAAACAGTGAACTTTTATAATCTCTCAGTCCCTGCGGGCTAGGAGTCCAGACATGGGCTGAAGGATCTCCTGCTTGGGGTCTCCCGGCATTACAAACATGGTGTCTGCCTGACTGTATTTCTCTTCTGAAGTTAGAGTCCTCCTCCAAGCTTATAAAACTGGAGACACACTTTCTTCTTCGAGGCTAGCTACAGACAGTTCCCAGCCCCTCTCTACACACGCTTATCCAAAGCATGGCAGCTTATTTCCCTGAGGCTCGGAGGGACAGTTTTCTAGTAGACCAACTGAGAAGGTCTGGGGAGATGGCTCAGTGGAGAAAGGGCTTGCCACACAAGCATGAGGATCTGAGATCAGATCCCCAGTACCCGTGTGAAAAGCCATTGGTGGCCTGTAAATCTCAGCCCAGGAGGCAGAGGCAGAAGACTCCCTTGGGCTCCCCAAACAGCTAATCTATAGCCAACCAGTGAGCTCCAGGTTCACTGGGAGACCCTGCCTCAAAAAAATATAGTGGAGAGCCAGGGAGGATGTCACCTGGCGTGGTCCCTGGGGGGGGGGGGAGGCTGGAGTCGGGAAAGTGGATATGAATAAAGTACACTGCATACACATGTGGGATTGTTAAAGAGCAAATTTTAAAGCTAGGCGTGGTGGTGCACTCCTTTAATCCCAGCACTCGGGAGGCAGAGGCAGGCGGATTTCTGAGTTTGAGGCCAGCCTGGTCTACACAGTGAGTTCCAGAACAGCCAGGGCTATAAAGAGAAACCCTATCTCAAAAAACCAAAAAAAAAAAAGTTAATTTTAATTAATAAACAAAATGAAACCATCAAGGGACAAGCGATCTTGTTACTTTTCCCAATGACACGACTCAATTTTGAGTGACCTCCCGCCACCTTTGCCATACTGTACGGGCTAGCAGCAAGTCACAAGTCCTATCTGCACTCAGGGGAAGGACATCTGAGAACATGGGGCTCACAGTGACAGGCTGCCTTCCACTTCCCAAGTGTTCCCCTTCTCCCTCCTACTGCTGTGACCTGGATGGATCCCCCGGAACAAGTTCTCCTAGCCAGTAGATATTTCTTCCAGCCTGCTGGGATGGAGGCAGAATGGAGGACTGCTCTGTAGGGTCTACTGGACCAGGCACTGGTCACCCTCTGCCCAGACCCCCATGCCACCATACCTGGGCCCCCCCACATAAGACACCAGATGATGCCAGCTCCAGCATCTCTTCTGTTCTCAGAGCTGGAGAAGAGCAGAGTGTTCCTGGCTCTACAGGTGGGGCTCTGGCATTTTCTGATGTGGTTAGGAAAGGATCAGGATGGGAGAATGGCCAGGTGTCTTGTCAGGCCTCCTGCTCCTTGTGATCTGGGCAGTGGCCTGCAGTGTTATGGTAGGGTGTAGAGAAGGGGAAGGGAACCCAACGAGGCAGAATTCAGAACTTACAGGCTCTAGGGCTTCACACAGGATGTGCCGAGAGTTTAATTTGGAAGCATTCTCTACAGTGGCCAGATAACTGTACATCTGCAGGGTCACGGCAGCAGCGCAGACCCATGGAGGAGGGAGAGATGGGGCTTAGCATCACCCCATGATGCAACACAGACAGGAAGTGCTCAGGCAGTGGGGGTGATGGAGGTCCTCCAGGGAGCACCAGACAGAGTCTTCCTTTCCCCTGCTGCTCCACTGGGCTACAGTCCTCTTCTTGCCCTTCACAGTCACATCATACTAAGCCCAAGAACCAGCAAGAGTTTGACAGAACTTTAACCGGACTTTGTTCAGAATCTAGGATGGATAGCATCATTAGAGCCACCAAGCACCTTGGCTCTGGAAGCCTCACAGGAAGCCAGCAAGCCCTGAAGGCACACCTAGCGTGGCCGCAGAGCCTGGCCTGTGCTGGAAGCAGGAAGCACACTCTCCCTGACTCAGCACACCTGTGGTCTCTCTTCCCTCTGGCTATACCTTTGGCTCCCTCTGGGCCTGCTCACTATACTGGACAGGAGGGGGAAAAAAATGAGAAACGTGTCCTCATGGCTCCACCGCTCTGTCCTATGACCTACTTCCTGCTCATCATAGGGTCAAGGTGGAATGTTTCACTTTGACTCTCAAGAGTTAGCCAGAAGCTTATCTGACTGTCCCCTGGGTCTTGGCTTTAGTGCACTGGTCACAGTTACAGCAATCTCTTCCAGAACCAAGGAGATGGGTCTCCAGCTCCCATACTGGCAGAGGAGGCTGGAAGGGGCCAAAGTTGTCCCTCTTTCCTCTGCTGAACACCAGCACAGAGAAGACTCCTCACCCACCCTGACCGCAGAGATGATAGATCTGGTGCTGCTCAAGGGGCTATGAGTGTGACTATAAGATGCTGTCACTGTAAATGAATGAATCCGAACTACATCCTTGCTGCCGAAGCTATACTAGGCGGTGCTTTGTTGCATTGGAAGACTACCAAGGCTGGAAGGGAAGACAGCAAAGGTCATGGGTCATCTGAAAACCTGTTCCCATTTGATTCCAATAGGCTGCTCTTTCTCAGTTAGGGGTGGGTTCAAGAGCAGCAGTCCTCTGCCTCCACTCACTCTGGCCCTGGCTCTCAAACACCTTGGCTTTTGGAGCAGCCAGTTTAAGCTTAGGTTTGAGTCGCCAAGGTGGACAACAGCACTTTCTCTTCATCTGTGCTGTGCGACCCAATCTCCTAACCTTAGAGGAAAGCGGCACAGGAGAAGGCAAAGGACGTGTGTGCCAAGGGCCCCCAAAAGAGGAGGAACGGCAGGAGGCTGACCAGAGCCCGATCGCCACTGCATAAGACGCCACATCTGCCAGAGCAGCGGGCAGAGGGAAGTCTGGAAGGACTGCTGCAGATCGGCACACCCATGTCATCGAAGCATCCAGGGATCCCAGGCTGCCGTGGAGGCAGTGTAGATGGGGGAGCTCCCAGGGGCTGGTTCGACGACATCTGAGGGCAGTATGGAGAAGGCTGGGAGTCCCTCCCTCATTCATTTCATTGTCTTGAGGCTTGTCTCTGCAGACCAAACTGAGAGAATAGACCCACCTGAGTAGGCCAGAGAGCCAGGCAGAAGCTGGGCTTACACTTCCCCAAACGACCCCAGTCTGACCCCAGGTCAGTCACTTGGACCCTCAAATATGCCACACTCTGCCTTTGTCTCCTAATCCATGAGCATGGGCCTCCCCTGTCTGAGCCTCCGGGGGTCACCACTCTATAGGAAAGTCTCAGACACCAGCGTGGGAAGGCAAGGGAGGCCTCTTCGGACTGGCCCTGCCATCTTCTGTAGGTTCAACCCTTATATATACCTGCTACTCTTCCACACCTGCAGGGCACCAGGGTCCCAGCAGCCTTGAACCTGTTCAGTTCTCCAGGGGCCCTAAGCCCTCTCCGGCCTTGGCACAGCGGGGCCCTTGTGTCCCCTGCATCCCCATGCCTACAGGCCTTTCCCACTCACCATAAAACCTATGAGAAGCTCCCCACGACTTGCTCAAGCAGACCATGGCCATAGCTTTGCTTCTGAATGTAATGCTTCCTATTTGTAATGTCTGGGGCTTCTTCCTGCTTACCTTAGGCCAAGTGCTGATTTGAACAGTCTATGTCACACCCAGAGCAGCTTCTGCCCCTGTGGTCTGCCAGCAAGAATGAAGTGCTCTAGCCATGAGGGTATGGATAGGCCTCGAGTGGGGAAACTGTAATGTCAGTGCTGCCTCCTGCCTCTGCGGGTGATGAGCAGGGGTGGCAAGCAAGCACTGAGCCAGAGGCCCGAGTCTCTCTCCTGCGGAGTGGTGTCTGCCTTTGGGCTCTAGTGGGCACACAGAAGCCCCTCCTCTCAGAGCCTCCATCTCTGCAGCTGTCAACTGGGATGTGCCCTCCCGGGGCTGCGAGGTGCAGCTTACCTGCAGAAATGCTTCATGTATCTCTCTACTCCTCCCCTAACAGCTGCAAGGTGAGGAGGGGGAGGGGGAGGTTCCGTCACAATTTTATTGACAAAGCCAGCTGGGACTTGAGCCTTACCTGCAAGCTGTGTGTTCACGCGTTTGATCTTTGTGAGATTCCAGCAAGGTCATGCCAGCTGAGGAGAACGAGTGTGCATGGTTCTACGGCACCCCAGACACCACCCAGACAAGTGACAGGGGCGAGCCGGGGCAGATGCCCGGGACTCAGGAGGTCCAACATAGTGATGGTTGGAGCAGGAGCTTAGAGGCAGGGTCACTACCACACCCACCTTGGTTCTGGCTCTCTCCCTATGCTGAGCACCGAGTGCCTGGGAGGTGCACCTTCCTTGCCGCCTTCATCTAAGGCCATCCGTATGTGGAAGAAGTGCCTTCTGGTGACGCGAAGCACAGGATGGACCAAAGCACACATCGGGAGAGGCTCTCTGCAGCACCTCGCGCCAGCCACATGCTCATCTCCAGGCTGAAGTGTCATTGTAAGCCTGACATCTTGCTTAATGCCAGCACCGAACGACAGCTGGCCCAAGAAGTCACCTTACCCAGGACCCTTGGGAGTCAGAGTGGAACAGGGGCTCATTTAACAGGTGGCAAAAACCATTTGTGTCTCCAGGACACTGCAGTCGCAGGAGCAAGACAAGGCCCAGCAGGGCTTAGTCCACAAACTGACACTGGTTTGACTGGTGTTTCTCTTGTTGGGGACCAGTCCCCAGCAGCATGTCCCCAGTAGAAGTAGGCTGAAGGCTGATTCTCTATTGGTTCCCTCCAAACCATCCAAAGTAAGCAATTCCCTGTGTGGGGAGAGAGACTGCCTGCCACACAATGCCAGGGCCGCCAGCCTCCTTCCTGGAGAGCCTGCCTGCCTCCTTCCCCAAAGCCCATCCTCCCTGTGGTTGGCTCCAGCACCCTTCATGGTCAGTGGAACTACACGGAGATCTAATGGTTCCTCTTTAGCAAAGTGTTTGGTACAGATGTTCTGAGTCATTCATTCGTGGCAGACCCTGTGCTTTTAAGTCCTCAGTATTCTTCTGTCCCTGCTCCTGGCTCTGCCTTGGACAATGACCTGATCCAAAGGTCCATGAAACAGTGCCTCTCATTGACCTGGAGGCCTGGAGCTCACCTTGTAGACCAGGTTGGCTGGCTGGTGAGCCACAGGGATACACCTGCCTCTGCCTCCCCAGTGGTGGGATTAAAAGCATCTGCCACCACACTCAACTTTTTTGGGTTTTTTTTTTGAGACAGGGTTTCTCTGTATAGCCCTGGCTGTCCTGGAACTCAGAAATAGGCCTGCTTCTGCCTCCCGAGTGCTGGGATTAAAGGTGTGCGCCACCATGCCTGGCTCCACACTCAACTTTTTTGTGTGTGAATTTTGGGGCTCAAACTCAGCTAGCCATTCATGCTCGCAAGGCAAGCACTCTCCTGACTCAGCTGTCCCCCAAACCCCGGCACTCCAAGTTCTAATTTGTTACACTAATGGTAAGCAGGACCAGCTCTCTCCAAACCTCAGCCACATGAACCACAAAATAGCAATCAGTGCATGATTATCACAGAGTGACCAGAAAGGTACAAAGTGCCCCTGGAGAGCCCGGGGCATTGACCTGAGGTTCACGGAGGAAGGACACGGGCAACCAGCCCTTCAGTGAATTTCTTGGAGACCACTTTAAAGAACCAACTCTGCCTTCAGGGCCACACTGCCAGCTGTATTCTTCAGGACCCAGGCCTGTCCCTTGAGTACATCACTCCCTGGATACGGTGCTAGGCCGAAGTACGTAGCCCCAGTTACCTGGGCTCCCACTGGTCTTGTTACCAAGAGAACAGGATAAATATGTTTTTCTTCTAAAAATAAACTACTTTGTTAAAGTGATAAGAAGTATTCATGGCAACAAAAATTTTACTCTTTAACATGATCGCTCTTAAGTTTCAAGCAAAAGTTATAGAAATAATGAAGAAAATTTGACTTCTGAAGCCCAGACCTATAATACAGACCTCCTCAGGAGCCCTGCGAAGTAATGCAACATTGGGCCCCCTCCCTGGCTCTAGAAACAAAGCGCCTGCCATTCCCAGTCCCCTTGGGACTTCAAGTCCCCAGGCCCTGCCTGGAGCTGTTTCCCAGCAGCCTGTCTATCTGGCTGGAACAAAAGAGCTGCCCATCTCAGGGCGTGTCTGGTCCTTCTCCCTGGCAACCTCCACCAAGGGTTCTTCCATCGTCTCTTCTGCACAGTAAGAAACAACAAAGGACCACAGACAGACAGATAGACAGACAGACAGACAGTGTCCAGCACAGTAATTCAATCCTGTTTATGTTTTACTGTTCTACGTAACCCTTCAGCTCCCCAGACAGTTGTGGCCAACAATGTCGTCATATTGAGACCGAGGAGCCCTGTCGTGTCAAGCAACAGTGAAAGGCACTGGGTGCGGAAGTTGGGTGGGGAGATCCGGGTGGAGGTAACCTACAGGCCACTTCTCTCAGGTCTGTTAAGGATGGTCTGCAATGTCAGGGCGACACAGACTGGTTTTAGGGGTGCACTATGGAAGCAAAGGACAGGAAGTTATTTTGTTCTATTTTAAAATGATTTATGAGCATTTGAGGATTACAAATAACAACATTATTTCTCGTGCTTCCTATGGGTTAACCTTCAAGTCTCTGGTCTGGATGTGGCTTGGTCCTCATGTGGCAGGAGGCCCTTTAAGAGGTGGGACCAGGGGCTTTAGTGCTTAATCTGGCATGCATGAGGCCCTAGATCCAATCCCTGGCACTCAGGAGGTGGAGGAGGAAGACTCAAGGTTATCCTCATTCACACAGGGAGTTCAAAGCCAGCGAGGCCTGTGTAAGACCCTTGTTCATCTTCCTACCCCCTGACCTTCACCTAACCCCCTCCCCAAAGAGTAAGCCTGAAAACCTGCTAAGAGGGGTTTGATTCCTTGGAGCCAGTGTTGGGAAAGGTTTGTGAAGTTATCTAACTTCCTGTGGTAATGTGACCTCGTGCCCTCAGAATCACTCCCTACCATGATGTCATCTGTTATGAGAGCCTCAACCAGCACTGAGCCAACACCAGCACCCTGTCCTTGACCCTCCAGAATGTGAGCTCCACAAACCTGCTCTCCTTACAAAGCTGTCCTGACTCTGGTGTTTCATTATAGTAACAGAAGGAATACAGACAGCCTCAACTTACTTTCTTGTGTGATTCCTACACACTTTGTTAAACATAGGAAAAAAAATCAAGGGTTCTAGGTCTATACCCAACGTCCAAGGTTCTCTCTCTTGTACTAGCACCCAAGGGAGGTGGGGCAGGGAGAGAGAAATTAGAAGGTGAGGGGAAAAAACGAGATGAGAAAGCGAGGCACAGAACACCATGGGGATTGAGACTGATCCTCCAAGAGATCTGCTCTGGACTGCTGTGTACTTTCCCATCTCTGGTAGTACAGGAGCCCCTACTCCACCTCCATATTTCTTCAGAGATATAAAGGGAGTTGGGGAACCCTTTGAGAATCTCATGTGCTTGGGCATGACCATGGCATAATGATGCAGTTTTCTGAAAAAAACAAAACAAAACAACTGCCAACTCCCTGATAAGAAGAATCTGGCCTGAGAGAGTGCCAGGTGCCAGGATGAACGCCACACAAAGCTGCTTCACGTCCTTTCACTGTTAATCTGCTGACAGGCCATCAGCGAATCTCTCACATCCAAGATGTCATCGTTTTCGAATCAAGATCCTCGGTGAACACGCACAGCCCACAGACCGGAGCGGGGAGCGGGAGATGACTCAGACACAATCCTCTCAATGTGCTTTGGTCACCCACTTAGGGTGCTTAAAACTCACCCTAAAATCCTTAAATTAAAATCCTTAGCTAACAGACAGAAGAGGGGTCATGCGACTGCATATAACCAGTTTTGTGGGTTTTTTTTTTTTTTTTTTTTTTTTTAATGGTCATTAACGGAATCAAAGCTGCGTCCATGTGACAAGCCTGGAAGTTGAAAGGAGAAAACCTTCTAGAAGGGACAGTGGGCTTGCCACCAAGCTAGTACAGGACGGTGTGTGCTGCATGGGGTAGCAGTAGGGAACAGGGCTCACTCAGTCTGTGGACAGTTGTTTCTTAACCCTTAACTGAAGAGGACGTATAGGACGGTCTCAACCGGGTGCCAGCAATCCCTTAGAACATCAAATCTGTGAGTCGAGACCTCCTTGGGATCACATATCAGAGATCCTGAATTTCAGATATTTACATTACTCTTCATAACAGTAGCAAACTTACAGTTATGAAGCAACAACAAGATGCTTTTATGGTTGGGGGGGGGTCACCACGACACGAGGAACTGTATTAGAGGGCTGTAGCGTTCGCAAGGTTAGAGCTGCTCCTGACAGGCATGCCTCTACCTATACTTTCTGCAGAGCTGGGCCAAGGAGAGAGGGTCTTCTCTGAAATCTACCCTACTCTTTGTACTCAGGCCTATAGAGACGGATGACCTCCTGCCTCAGCCCGGGAAAGCAGACAGCCCCCTGTGTCTGTGCACTCTTCCTTCTCTCCCTCCTCACCACACACACCAGGATGTGTCTGGTGAGGTCCAGATCCCCTGGGAGGCTCTGATAACTTGGGAGAAAGATGGACACCCCGCGGGCCCACTCTCCCTCAGACACCTGCCTGTCTTTTTCAGATGCTATAGAGTGCTCCACACCATTCTGGCGTGCACCACCCTCTTGGGTTCGCCACCATCGCCACCCGTGTTAGGGCTAATCGGGAGGCGCCACACAGCGACCTGAGCACCAGCAGCATTGCATGACCTACCTGACCCAAGGAATCCCCTCACCCTAAGTCCACAGCACCTAGCCAGGATCCTACTCCATGTGACACAGGCACTGCCAGTCAGACTACAGTCCACAGGCGAGAGGATGCACCATTCACTCTGCTGACACACTCTCCTCCAGGATGGAGGTGCGTTCCGGAGAGGAGGCACTCAAAGGCTTCCCACCTGAACCGGTTCCTTGGTACCTTTGAAGGCCTCATGCCTACCTATGATTATCCATTCCAGGGTATCTCTTACCTTACCCTGCTCCAAGCCTGGCACCCCTCTTTGGAATCCAGCTGTCTCTGCCCACAAGCCTAGAGGGATGCTGCCACAATGCCAGGAATAGAGATCAGGAGAAGGTTGTGTTCTTCCAACCTCTTTTACCGCCTCCCCCCCCGCCCCTCCCCCACCCCATCTCCATTAGCTGGCTTCTATAGGGAAGCTTAGGCCTCAGATTTCAGTTGGTTCAAGGGCCCTGGTATGGAAGGTGAGGGGTCTCCGTGATCACACAGGAAGGGAGAGCTAGGGTTGGGTTTGGACCGGATGTCAGGAGCCGCCCTCCACAGCACAGGCTGCCGAGGATGCTGGCATGCAAACTGTCGGGAGGTAAGATGGAAGGGGTTACAGTCACGGCCCACCAGGCTCCGGGATACACATAACTTCTGCGACTCACAGACGCCACAAGCTCTGTAAACCCGAGGTAAACAACTCACCAATAACACATCGATGGATTATGTTCCAAGGGCCTATGAATCCTGCCCCTAACCAACTAGGCAAGCATTCCCACCAGGCCACAACCAACCTGGTGTCTGGTGAGGTCCCTGAGCCCATAAATCCTCTCAAAGAGGTTCCAGACTTGGCTTCTCGAATTGAAGGTCATCTTATTTCCCAATGACACTCTAGTTAAAAATGGCAGACGGGAAAAGGGAAGTGTTCACAACTCACAGTGAGTCTCTGGGCAAGACCTCCCCACTCTCTCTCCACATGAGCATGTGAGGAAAGGTTCTCTCTCATTTCTGTGACTCCAGACCTGGAGGGGTTGGCAGAACTCTCACTGGGGGTGGGTGGGGGGAGGTGTTCCACTCATCAGCAGTTTCTAAGGGAGCCCAGAATTTTCATTCAAACTCATCACATATGATTCTTTATGGAACTGTGTTCAGATTTAGAATTAACAAATATTCTTTGAACTCCAGCATAGTCCAGGCACTGGGGAAAACATGTGGCATAAGGGCTGCTTCCAGCTACCCTCTACTCAGAGACAGAAACTGAGTGTCCGGGAGGCCTGGAATCAGGCAAATAACACAGTTGAGACTTCCACCCCAAGGCTGCTGCACACCTGCAGGTTCCCTCTGAGGACGGAGGTGCTCCCCAAATCCTTTCCACACAGCAGGGAACGGAGGTCCTTTGTGACACTTAGGATCTACAGAGCACAGGGGATCAGATCCAGCTGGCTACTTAGCTGAGCTGGGTACGATGTGAAATGTCCCAAATCCAGCTCCCCGGGACAGGCAACCCCGGTCTTCCGCCCTCCGCCCGCCCGGCTCCCAACCCTCCAGCTCAGGTACTGAGCTTCAGCAGACAGGAGGTGGCCATGTGACCTCCACAGCCCACACGCACGCGTCATAGCTGCACGGTGCCTGGGCCCACCAGGTCCTCCCACGGCCTTCCACCTCTTGGCTTCTAAACCAGCTAACAGAACTGGTTTACAGAGCTAGAGCTGGGGATCCCGCCCCCCCTAGGGATCCCCCTCTCTTCCAGCAGAAACGCTCAGAAGCCCAGCTTATGTCTGTAACCCCCTGGTTATGAGACTCCTGGACCGAGGCTCTCAAGGAGCCGCTCCTTCCCACAGGTATCAGAGGGGTCGCTGCTCTTCAGTCTGGGCTTCCCACCTTGGACCAAACTGGGTGTCAGATACTTGGGGAGGGGAGACTCCTGGGCGGCAAAGAAACCCTTACTCTCCCCCTCCTTAGGCTCTGGCTGGCTGCCACGGTGACCTCCCCTCCCCCAAGAAGGGCGGTGAGCTGGGAGATGGGGGTGGGAGAATCCACCGGCTCCATCGATGCTCTCTAGAGGGGGCAGGGAAGCCAGGCAGGGCGTGTCGCCTAGGCCTTTCTCTGCCCAGTGCCAAGCTCACAGATATGAGACGCCTCTGTACCATCCCCCAAGTCACCTGCTATGCTAAGAATCTTCACTCTCACGATCCACACCCCTAAGCCCCAAAAGATGCTAATGCATTAGTGAAGGACAGTGAGTCTAGAACCTTCTGCCCAGTCGGATGTAAGCCAGAGAAGCTAAGTGCTCTGTTTCCCTACCACTTGTACCTACTCTTTTTGAAAAGGGACAGGTGTCATGTTCCCCATTTCCCAGCAGCAATCTGCTCCAGGGCTGGACATGTCCTTTCCCTAGGTCCCTAGGTCCGCAGGGAGCCCCTCGGGCGCAACCTTGGGGTGGGAGCAACTAGCTCCCAGCCCCACCTCGTTCTCCCAAGAAGGCTCCTGTCCCTTCGCCCACACCCTCGCCGGCACCCAGACACCTGCACAGTGCTCCGCAGCCTATGCCGCAGTGCGAGCTAGGCAGCGAGCCCGCGAGCCCGGCGCCTAGAACGGGTGAGCCAGCCGCCACCCTCGGTCCTCCTGGACGCACCTGCACCGGGTACCCGTACCCAGATCCCACACTCACCCTCGTCCCTTGACCCCAGAGCCACCTTCTTCCTTTCCCCCTTGGTCCTCCCCAGCCCGGCCCCGCCCGAGCCAGCCCCATCTCCCCATCTGCATCCCTCTCCTCTACCGGGGCGTGGAAGGGCCTTGGCAAGCCAGGGCTGGGAGGGTCCCTAGTGGGGTGGCTGAATGGGCGGCGTGGGGAAAAGACTCGGCTCCAAGCCGAGAGAATAAGCCGAGTACTCACCGCTCTGCTCCCCTAGGAAAACCAACTTGAATTTTCGCAGCGGGTTCCCAAAATCTCCCCCTGCGGACATGGTGCTGGCAGCTGGGGCCGGGCGAGGAGGAGGAGGAGGAAGCGGTGAAGGAGCAGGGAGGGGAGAGGAGGAGGGCGAGGGGAGGCGGCGAGCGGTGCGGGAGCCGGAGGGGGAAGGGCTGGCTGCGCGCGCCCCTGACTCCCCAGCTGCGGCCGGGCCCCGGCCTGCGGCTGCGTGTCCGACGGCGGAAAAGGAGGAGGCGGGGTGCGCGGCGCAGCCCTGGGTGGCGCTGGCTGCACCGGCGACGGGCGCGCTGTGGACGCCCGAAGCTCGGCGCGGGCAGCGAGGCACGGGCGGAGCGGGGCGCAGGGACCGAGCTGGGCGGAGGAGCGCTCTCCGAGCAGCGCCACGCGCCCCCTCCCGCCCGCCTGCTCCGCCCGCGCCTGCGCTCTGCGCGCTCCCAAGCCTCTGATGTCATGCGGAGCCCGTGGGTTTGCGGGGCTTGGGGGGCGTGCGACATCCAGCCCCCACCCGGGCAGCCGGCTCGGGAGAGCCACCTCCCCTTGCGCCTAAGAGAGGTGCCCTCTTTGGAGCGGCTTGCTCTGCCCTGCTGCTTCTGTCTCACCCACCCACCTAGGGGGAAAAAAAAAAGGACTTGGTCAAGAAGACATTTGCTTCTGGTCTTTGACACCTAGATGCGGCTCCTTTCCTCCGTCTCAGACCCCAGATGGTTGGACAGGGCGGGAGCATAAGAAAGGGCCAGTGTGTTGTGTGGTGTTGTGGTGAGTAGGAAGATGTGTGGATACCTGGCTCAGACCTGGGATATGGCTCCTCGGTGGCCCCTGCTGGCCTCTAGCTTACCCTCCTATCTAGCTAGGCTCAGACTCTTCATTGGGAGGGGATCTGTGGTTGTCCCCGGAGAAGCTGGCCAGTGGGAGAGAAGACACCCTTACAGGATATGCCTACTAGGGTTTGAAACCTAACCTGCTCCATGTGAGAGAAGGCCTGGTAGAAGACAGCTCCACTAACCCAAAGACAATGCCCTGCCTCTTTTGGTCCTGAGGTCATCAGCCCCACCACACTCCTGCACCCTGCTAGTTAGGTTTATTCAGGTAATGAGCTCCAAGAGGATAAGGGGCAACCTCTAAGCTTGCAGGGCACACACAGTAGGGTGAGAGCAAAGAGTAGACGCCAGACTAGGGTTAAATGCAGTCCCCAAGCAGTACAATCTAAAGCATCGGGTTAATTGAGGCTTTACAAAGCCCCTCCCCTCCTCCTCTCCAGCCACTTGCTGGTCTTGACCTTCTCTGGCCATTCAGGGAATGTTTGTTTGGGAACGTCTGGAATGTGTAATGTAGTGTAGTGTATGTTACACAAAGCAAGCCAGGAGTGAAATTCACACACACACACACACACACACACACACACACACACACACAGGTGCCTACGGATTTCCCAGGGGACACTTGTGAATTTACCCAGAATGTACCCACTAGAGTCTCTCACCACATGTTAAACCCTCACTGGAAACTCCATGGAAGCAGCTAAGGTTCCACTTCACCTAGAGCTTAGGAAACAGTTGCTGAATGCTTCGAATTAACGTCTAAAACTACTCTCAAATCTGAGTAACTGTTCTATTCTTGTGGTCTTCTTCGGTTTGAAGTCCTTGGAGTCGGAGGTCATCCCTCTGAGATATAAGCATGCCAGGTTGGGCACCAGACTAAGGATAACTCTCTCAGACTCCACCCTACTTTTGCCCTAAGTTTGTTGCTGTCTCGGGATCCAGCACGGGCTGAGGAAAGTTCTGGCAGGTGTGTCCAACCCACTGTCCACAGGCCACATGCCTTGCAGGGCAGCTATGAATCCAGCCCAACACAATATTGTAATCTTATGTAGAACATTACAAGATACTGGATGGGTTTCTACATTTTTGTTTTGGCAAGTTTTTGTTTATTGTTGTTGACTCCATTGCCTGGTTTTACAGTGTGAAGTTTGTAGATTGCAATGTTGTGTCTCCGTAGCTAGAGGTTGGACACTCCAGCAGCGAGGAAACTACTCCTAAGCCACACCTCTCCCTGCTTGTGAGTAAAAGGTCAGTGGAGGTCAAGGCATCCAAGGTGTGGGGATGAGGGGGGTCACATCCTCCACCCAGCATCTCCTCATCTGTACTGGTTCAGTCTGCTGCTGGGTTGGCTCCTACAGTCTGGGCAAACTACACAGCATGGGCTTCATGCTGTGGGAATCCTAACCTCAGAATGCATCTGCTCTCTTCCAAGACTCTCCCTTACCCTTGCCATTCCGTTCTCTCTCTCTCTCTCTCTCTCTCTCTCTTTCTTTGTTTTTTTGAGACAGGGTTTCTCTGTATAGCCCTGTCTGTCCTGGAACTCACTTTGTAGACCAGGCTGGCCTCGAACTCAGAAATCCGCCTGCCTCTGCCTCCCGAGTGCTGGGATTAAAGGCGTGCGCCACCACGCCCGGCTCATTCCGTTGTCTCTTAGGGGAAGGGGTTATCTTTATTCTGTCCTGGGATATCAGGCATTTCCCACGCGATAGACAAAAGAGCCACTATAAGCTTCTATTTGGTAGTCCCACTAGAAAGAGTTTCTCCTGCATAGCATCTTTCTGCCCTATCTAATGAGTGTCTTCTCTGGATGAGGAACATGGAAAGACACCACATTGAAGTGAACACACACCTGTCTTCTAGTATTTCTTTTATCCCCTCCCCCCTTTCCTCCTTCCCCAAGGCAGGAAACCCCAAACTTCCATTTGTCTTGTGTCTTTTGAATTCATATTTCAAACTCTGTCTTCTGACTTGCACTTCCCTTCTCTCTGAGCTCCCAAGATTCCTGCTGATGGATAGAGCCGAGGCTTTGGTTCCCATGTCTGCTTAGCATTCCAGCGTCTGCCCCAATTTTGAAACCATTTTCAGTAGAAATGTGTCCAGTTTTTTAGAGCTTGAAATAGTTTTAGACTACATAGAGGTTTCAAAAAATAGTACAGGAAGTTTCTGTGTCTCTTCATCCAACAGCCTCCACGATAACATCTTACATAACCACAGTACCTTAGCAGAGCCAGGAAATTAACCTTGGAAAGAGCGCCCAGCCTTCTTTCTGCTTTGCAAATGGTGCAGATAGGAATGTTCTTTCCCTGTCTCCTGGTGCACCTGCGGAAAAAGGTTCCAAAGCTCTGCAGAGAGGAAATACATCAAGGGCTAGACCCTGATGTAAGTTGTTATCTTGTTATCTTTACACCAAAGATCGATGTCAGAGCATATGGCAACCGTGCCACCCATGTTCCTTCATGTTCTTCAAGAAGGGCTTGGCTATTTGCCCTTGGCTATTTACATGAAAACATAACTACAGATTTCTCTTCATTTGGAAGTCATTATGGGTTCACAAGAAGTTGCAAAAAAAAAAAAAAAAAGTCAGACCCATGGGTACTTTATCTAACCTGCACTACCCACTTCCAGCATGGTAGTATCTTACAAGTTCGTTGTCACAGCCTGTATATAGACAATCAAGAACAAAGCGTCCCATCACCATGGGAACACTCCTGCTCCTGCCTTCCTTACTCCTATGCCTTTCTCGCTCTCAATCACTGAACTATTTCATTTCCTTAGACTCATCATCTCAAGAATCTGAACGAAATTATATCGTACGTAACATGGGGCGGGGGCGGGGTGTTTTTTCTCACCTGAGATAACTCCATGGACAGATTCTGAGTTCCTGTTTGTATCAATCGTCTATTACTACTGAGAGGTGTCTACTCCATTACTACTGAGAGGTGTCTACTCCATTACTACTGAGAGGTGTCTACTCCATTACTACTGAGAGGTGTCTACTCCATTACTACTGAGAGGTGTCTACTCCATTACTACTGAGAGGTGTCTACTCCATTACTACTGAGAGGTGTCTACTCCATTACTACTGAGAGGTGTCTACTCCATTACTACTGACAGGTGTCTACTCCATTACTACTGAGAGGTGTCTACTCCATTACTACTGACAGGTGTCTACTCCATTACTACTGACAGGTGTCTACTCCATTACTACTGACAGGTGTCTACTCCATTACTACTGAGAGGTGTACCATGGTGTGGACCACAGTAGTTTCTTCCTTCCTTCACTCACAACGGATGCCTGAGTTCTTTGCATTCTTTGGATAAACCTTACTCGATTATAATAAGTTGTTCTTTTATATACATTAAATTTGGCATTCTAAAATTTTGGCACTTTTTTTTTGGTCTACGAGTGTGAGTGACATTGTCCTGCAATTTTCTTCTCTTATAATATCATCATTTTCAGTGCTTGACAAATACAGAAGTGGATGCTCACAGCCATCCATTGGACTGAGCACAGGGTCCCCAATGAAGGAGCTAGAGAAAGGACCTAAGAAGCTGATGGGGTTTGCAGCTCCATAGGAGGAACAACAATATGAACCAACCAGTACCCCCAGAGCTCCCTGGGACTAAACCACCAACCAAAGGGTACACATGGTGGGACTCATGGCTCCAGCTGCACATGTAGCAGAGGATGGCCTAGTAAGACATCAATGGGAGGAGAGGCCCTTGGTCCTGTGAAGGCTCTATGCCCCAGTGTAGGGGAATGCCAGGGTTAGGAAGCAGGAGTGGGTGGGTTGGTGAGCAGGGGGAGAGGGGAGGAGGTAAGGAGAGGGTGTTTTTCAGAGGGGAAACCTGAAAAGGAGATAACATTTGAAATGTAAATAAAGAAAATATCCAATAAAAACAAAAAACAACAACAAAAATTAATATCATCATTTGGTTTATAACAGTCATGGCTGGCCTCAGAAAATGAACCGGGAAGTACATGGGCATCATCCATTTCTGGCAAGAGCTTATGTAAAATTGGAATTGTTTCTTAAACATTGAATGGAAGGGCTGGAGAGATGACTCAGTGGTTAAGAGCACTTCCTGTGCTTCAGCAAGACCAAGTTCTGTTCTGAGCACGTACCATCAGGCAGCTCATGACCAGAACCAGGGCTCTCTGACTCCCTCTTCTGGTCTCCACGGGCACTCGCAGGTATATACTCACATAGACACACGTAAATAAAGATTTAAACTTTTTATGTACTTTTAAAAATTATTGTTAGTTTTGGTTTTCCGAGACAGGATTTCTCTGTGTAGCCCTGGTTGCCCTCTGTAGACCAGGCAGGCCTCAGATTCAGAGATCCATCATGTACCTTTGCCTCCTGAGTGCTGGGATCAAAGGTGTGAGCTACTATGCTCAGGTAAAATAATTTGTTAGTGAAAAAATTTTAAGTTGGATGGAATTATTTAATGAAGCCGTTGATTCTTGGTTTTCTTTATGGGAGATTTAAAAATGCCAATTCAGTTTCTTCAGTAAATATTACACTTTTGGGGTTCTCTGTTCTTTTTCTTGATGGATCACCAATAGTCAGTGTCTTTAAAGGAATTTTCCCACTTAAGCTACACAATTTTGTGTGTGAAAGAGACTATTTGTAATCTTTTAATTCTATAAACTGTCTAGTGATATGTCTCCCATTCCAGATTTTGACAGGTTATAGCTGTCTTCTTCCCTGCCATCAGTATTCTATTAGAGGTTTATTGGTTGCCTTGATCATCTTAAACAATTCACTTTTGATATATTGATATTATTTGTTCGTTTCTCTTGTGCGAGTCTTGTGTGGACAACCACAACTGCTCTGAGCTTATGAATGCTGTGGTCCTGTCATATACAGAAGACACTTTTTGGCCTCTGGACCTTACAGTCTTTCTCCTTCCTCTTCCACGATGTTTCTGTGAGCCTCGGGGGACGTGGGTCAAGCACATGACTTTGAAACCATAACCTTTGTGGGGGTTTGAGTGAGCAATGTCCCCCACAGACTCACATAGTTGGGGTTTGGTCCCTGGTTGGAGGAGCTGTTTGGGAAATTATGGAGTCTTTGGAAGATGGAGCCTTGCTGGAAGGAGTATGTCAGATGGCCCAGGCTTTCAGAGTTTACAGCCTTGTCCTATTTCTAGTTGGTTTTCTGCTCTCTGCTTGTGGTTGAAGATGTGACCTTCTTCACAGTTGCGGCCATCAGCTGCCTTGCATGTCTCCTCTGTCATTATGGACTCTTCCTCTGGAACCGAAGGCCAAAGTTAGCTCTTTCTTTTTGTAAGTCATGTCTGTCTGGTTATGGCATTTTATCACAGCAACAGGAAAATAGCTAATATGCCCTTCCATTTCCCTTCCCCACTGGCTCAAGACCATCAAAGATGCACTCATCCCAACATTAACGGTCCCAGTAGTCTTTAATAACTTCAGTATTTTAAAAGTCCAAAGTCTTTTAACTGTCAGCTCCTATAAAATAATAATGATAATAATGTTCATACTTCCAATATATAATGGCACAGAGTAAATATCTTTAAAAATGGAAGAACCAGGGCATAGCAGAGTACAATTACACCAAAGCAAAACTAAAAGCCAACAGGATGAATAGGAGATCCTGCAGCTTCCTGTCCAGCATCTGGAGCTTATAACATAATCAACTGGGCATCAAAGGGCTCTGTAACTTTACTCCTCTGACTCTGTCACCTGTAGAACATACAGAGTCTCTCCTAGGCCACCTCCTCTCCATGCCTGCAGATCTCCTTGACAGATGTCCCTTAGTTCTGACCTCTAATACCCTAGGAAGCCTCCATAACCCTGGGGCTTAATTTTCACAACTTCATACAATGGCCTTTTAGTACCTCTATTCAGGGTCTCCAGCCCTGCTGCACAATGCCGGGCCTCAGCTGCTCATCAAGAGTCTCCACATCTTATATCCTCCATGCTGTAGATTCTGTTACTAGCTTGGGATAGATCCTGGTACCCTTGAACTACACAGCCACATTGGCTTTTGTGCGTTGGCCTTGGGGAGACATTTTCCTAGGCAGTTGCTTTCAAGGAGCATGGAACTCTTAGAAGTTGGGCTTTCTTGCTTTAAATGAATTTGAATCTTCACAAGATGGAGCTTCCTATGAGTAAGGGTTTTTTTTTTGTTGATTTTTTTTGTTTTTGTTTTTGTTTTGTTTGGCCTTTGGGATACTTTTCTTGGAATCGTGAGCTAAAATGAAGTCCATTCTGGTTAGGTTTCTATTGCTGTAATAAACACTATCACCAAAAGCAACTTAAGGAGGATAGGATTTATTTCACCTTGCAGATTACAGTCCATCATTGAGGGAAGTTGGGGCAGGAACCTGGCGGCACAAACTGAAGCAGAGGCCATGGAGGAATATTGACCGCTGGCTGGCTCTTCACGGTTTGCTGAATTTAGATTCTTGTTGCTTTGCTTTGCTTGTTTGCTTTGCTTTTTTTTTTTTTTTTTTAGAATTCAGGACCACTTGCCCAGGGGTGGTACTGACCACAGTGGGTTGGACTTCCCCACATCAGTCAATCAAGAACATGCCCACATAGACTTACCTACAGGTCAATACGATGGAACCATTTTCTCTGCTGGGACCCCTCTTCTTCATGACCCATCTTGGCTCAAGGTGAGAAAAAAAAAACTAGCCATACAAACTTTTTACCACTTACATTTCTTTTATCAGAGCATTTTATCACAGTCACAGGAAAATAAAATAGGATGTAGTTATGCCACTGATTTATAATAGAGCTGGATTCACCTATCTGCCTGCATCCCACCCTGGGTTTGCTTGATACTCTAGTCTCACATGACGTTTTCATACAGTAAAGCTATTTATTGTACTAATTCCTACAGATTTTGAGTTATATACACACTATTACAGCATCACAAAGAACAGTCCTGGGAGTCCTTCTCTAGCTCCCAACAGTGAAGATATCCCTCCTCTCCAGACAGCTCCTGACCTGCTTTCTGCTCCTATGGCTTCGTGCTCCCCAGAATGTCATACAAACGGGAACATTCAATACATAGCCTTTGGGATCTATTCTATCTCACTTAGAAAATTTAGTTAAGCTGTGTCCAGTTTGTGGAATCACTAAATTGTTTATTTCTTTTTATTGTAAGCAGAAATTCATTATTTAGATATGCTATCGTTTTTTATTATTTGTCAATTATGATACAGTTTTATTGTTTCAATTTGGGGAAATTATCAATAAAATTGCCATCAATATACACGTACAGATCTTGGCGTTAGCATATACCTTCAGGCCACTAGCATGAGTGCCCAGGAGTTAGATTTCTCTGTCATATGCTAACTTGAAGAAGCTTTTGGACTGTTTTCCTAAGAGTTTGTTTTTCCCACACCAATATGGAATAGCAATATCACAACTTAAACACCAAAACAGTATAAGATATTTTCTTTTTAAAAGACAACTTAAAAAAAACAACCCACAACTTTATATTTTTTGTGGACTATAATTTGCTCTAACTGTTGCGTTACATAACATTATATCCTCGTGTCACGGGGTTTTCTATAATTATGCATAAGCACTCTGTGTTTCTAGTCAGTGCTAATGGATTGACTCAGCATGAATTTATTTATATATTTATACATCAGTATAATGGTGCAATATTATATTCAGATAATATAGGTACAGTGGGACCCATATAAGTTGTAATTACTAATGAAATTATTTTCCTAGTTTAGAAAGTAACAGATTAGGGACTGTGGAAATGGCTTAATGAATAATAAGTTTGCTCTGTGGGCAAGCTTGAGAAGCCACATCAAAAAGCCAGGTGTGGTTGGGAGGTGGTGGCGCATGCCTTTAATCCCAGCACTTGGGAGGCAGAGGCAGGCGGATTTCTGAGTTCGAGGCCAACTTGGTCTACAGAGTGAGTTCCAGGACAGCCAGAGCTATACAGAGAAACCCTGTCTCTGTATAGGTGTGGTCCCTTGAGCCTGGAAATCCTTCACTGTGTCTGTTTAGAGACAGGAGGTTCACTCAGGTTTGTTTTCAGCCAGCCTGGCTCTAGGTTCAGTGAGAGACCCCGCCTCAAAAATCTCAAGAAGGAGAGTGACAGCGGGACACCTGACCTCATTCTCTGACTTCAGATGACACACACACAGGCACATGCAACTGCACAGATGGACACATGCACACAACTTTAAGTATAAAATGAGAGTATGAATGAGAATCTAGGGGGACAAGGGTACTATGACCAGAACAAAAGAATAAGAAACCAGGTGAGGGGAGATGGCTTGGTCTGTATGGTGCTGGGCTGTGCAAGCGCAAGCGTGAGGACCTGGGTTCGATCCTAACACCCACATAAAAGATGGCCGTGACTGCATGGTACTGATACAGCAACAGACAGGTAGATCAATGGAATAGAATTGAAGACCCAGAAATGAACCCACACACCTATGGTCACTTGATCTTTGACAAAGGAGCTAAAACCATCCAGTGGAAAAAAGACAGCATTTTAAACAAATGGTGCTGGCACAACTGGCGGTTATCATGTAGAAGAATGTGAATTGATCCACTCTTATCTCCTTGTACAAAGCTCAAGTCTAAGTGGATCAAAGACCTTCACATAAAACCAGAGACACTGAAATTTATAGAGGAGAAAGTGGGGAAAACCCTCGAAGATATGAGCACAGGGGAAAAATTCCTAAACAGAACAGCAATGGCTTGTGCTGTAAGATCAAGAATTGACAAATGGGACCTTATAAAATTGCAAAGCTTCTGTAAGGCAAAAGATACTGTCAATAAGACAAAAAGGCCACCAACAGATTGGGAAAGGATCTTTACCAATCCTAAATCTGACAGGGGACTAATATCCAATCTATACAAAGAGCTCAAGAAGCTGGACTCCAGAAATTCAAATAACCCCATTAAAAATGGGGTACAGAGCTAAACAAAGAATTCTCAAGTGAGGAATACTGAGTGGCAGAGAAGCACCTGAAAAAAATGTTCAACATCCTTAATCATCAGGGAAATGCAAATCAAAACAACCTCACTCTAGTCAGAATGGCTAAGATCAAAAACTCAGATGACAGCAGATGCTGGCGAGGATGTGGAGAAAGAGAAATACTCCTCCATTGCTTGTGGGATTGCAAGCTGGTACAACCACTCTGGAAATCAGTCTGGAGGTTCCTCAGAAAATTGGACATAGTACTACCGGAAGATCCAGCAATACCTCTACTGGGCATATACCCAGAAGATGTTCCAACTGGTGATAAGAACACATGCTCCACTATGTTCATAGCAGTCTTATTTATAATAGCCAGAAGCTGGAAAGAACCCAGATGTCCCTCAACAGAGGAATGAATACAGAAAATGTGATACATTTACACAATGGAGTACTACTCAGCTATTAAAAACAATGAATTTATGAAATTCTTGGGCAAATGGATGTATATGGAGGATATCATCCTTAGTGAGGTAACCCAATCACAAAAGAAGTCACTTGATATGCACTCACTGATAAGTGGATATTAACCCAGAAACTTAGAAAACCCAAGATACAATTTGCAAAACACAAGAAAATCAAGAAGAACGAAGACCAAAGTATGGATATTTCATTCCTTCTTAGAATAGAGAACTAAACACCCATGAAAGGAGTTACAGAGACAAAGATTGGAGCTAAGACAAAAGGATGGACCATCTAGAGACTACCCCACCCTGGGATCCATCCCATAATCAGCCACCAAACCCAGACACCATTGCATATGCCAGCAAGATTTTGCTGAAAGGACCCTGATATAACTATCTCGAGTGAGGCTATGCCAGTGCCTGGCAAATACGGAAGTGGATGCTCACAGTCATCTATTGGATGGAACACAGGGCCCCCAATGGAGGAGCTAGAGAAATTACCCAAGGAGCTGAAGGGGTCTGCAATCCTATAGGTGGAACAACAATATGAACTAACCAGTACCCCCAGAGCTCGTGTCTCTAGATGCATATGTAGCAGAAGATGGCCTAGACTGCCATCAATGGGAAGAGAGGCCCCTTGATCTTACAAACTTTATATGCTCCAGTACAGGGGAATGCCAGGGCCAAGAAGTGGGAGTGGGCAGGTAGGGAAGCAGGGCGAGGGGAGGGTAGAGAGAACTTTTGGGATAGCATTTGAAATGTAAATAAAGAAAATATCTAATTTTTAAAAAAGATGGGCGTGGTCTACAGATGCCTCTAAACCCAGTGCAGAGGGGGTGGAGACAGGTAGATCCCTGGTGCTTTCTGGACAGCCAGTCTGGCCAAATGGGTGAGTTTCAGGTTCAGTGAGAAACCTGTTTACACACACACACACACACACACACACACACACACACACACACCACACTAAAAAAAGAAACTAGAGCAAGTTATGTACAAATGTCATAATGAGAGCAACTAAAACTTGCTACAGCATACAAAAATAAAATTCCTGTGTATGAGAAATTTTTGATCCCAGCACTCAGGAGGCAGAGGCAGGTAGATCTGTTAGTTCGAGGTTAGTCTGGTCTACAGAGTAAGTTTCAGGACAGCCAGGCCTACACAGAGAAACCCTGTCTTGAAAAACTACAATCATACAAACAAACAAAACCAAGTGAGACAGAATTGTAGATATTTTCAACTAATGCTGAACTTGCTAAGAATCTCATTACAGTTCAATAAGAAGTAGTGGAATTATTATTCTGAAGCTAGAATTCAATATATATTTCCCAAGATCTAAGATATAATTTTGACTAGAAAAGATAACTGAATTCCTGAGTCCAAAATCACAATAACATCTTAAATGGAGAGATAGTAAAAACAAATTCTTGTTTGAGTTATGGAAATTATATTTAAAATATGAAGACAAGAAAGATCTTTACAAAATTATCTTCTTCCTCTTCCTCTTCCTCTTCCTCTTCCTCTTCCTCTTCCTCTTCTTCTTCTTCTTCTTCTGCCTCTGCCTCTGCCTCTGCCTCTGCCTCTGCCTCTGCCTCTGCCTCTGCCTCTGCCTCTGCCTCTGCCTCTGCCTCTGCATCTGCATCTGCATCTGCATCTGCATCTGCATCTTCTGCTTCTTCTGCTTCTTTTTTCGAGACAGGGTTTCTCTGTGTAGCCCTGGCTGTCCTGGAACTCACTTTGTAGACCAGGCTGGCCTCAAACTCAGAAAGCCACCTGCTTCTGCCTCCCAAGTGCTGGGATTAAAGGCGTGCGCCACTGCCCGGCCAAAATTAATCTTCTTAACAGAAGATTTCTGTAGAGTAGATTCCCTTTTTCATAATATCATAAATAATTGATCTAAATGTTAGAAAAATTGTAGGTACTGTTTAAAGTTTCAGTAACTCATGTAGCATAAGAGATACTGTCCTATGATATTTTGATATGATATGTTGGAGGATTTCCAAATTAGTTTGCAAAATATTGTCCACTTGTGGCCTAACTGTCTGAACTGAATCTGAAATAAGAATATTTTGAATATTTTATATATGTCAAAAACAATCTCAGCTAGATATAAATAAAATTAGGCTTGATCATGCCAAACAGTGTTTCAGCACTGAGTTTAAAAACCCAGATTGATGAGAAGTTCAAAAGAAATGTTGGCCAGATATTCAATAAACAAAGTTAAAAATGTCAGTGGGATTTTTTTCTCCTCCCTGGTTTTACAGTCTTGTGTGTGAAGTATCTATTTTGGAAATGGCAAAGAAAGAGGGAAAATTATTTATGATCTGGCAAAATAAGAACAAACATTTATTTTGCAGCTTTTCATAATACAAACCAAAAATAATGACTTGAGACAGTATTTTGAAAATGAATCAATATGCATATTTTAATTATAATTATTGCTATTATATACATTGGTTACAAAAGTATGAGACATTTGTGAAGAATGCCTTATGTTTCTAAGTTCGGAGTTATTTTAAAGTAATATATTACCCCTTTAATGGGATATTAATGATAAGTTGTCATGGGTTGCTGATTTCTTAGACCAACATGATTTTTAAACTAGTGTATTACTATTTTTCTTGTTGCTATGACCAAATGCCTGACAACAAAACAACTTGAGAGAAAATTCATTTCTTTTGGTTCATGGTTTGAGGGTATGAGTCTACCATGACAGACAAAGCATGACTCCACCTGTCACCTCTCACCATTTAGCTTCTCAGTGGACCAGAAAACAGTGGAGGGAAAATGCCAGTGCTCAACTGATCACCTCCTCTTCCTCCTTTTCCTCCTCCTCTTCCTCTTCTTCTCCTTTTTCTTCCTTCTCTTCCTTCTCTTCCTCTTTCTCCTCTTCCTCCTATTCATCCCCTCTTCCTCTTCTTCCTCCTCTCCCTCCTCTTCTTCTTCTTCCTCCTTCTCTTCTTTCTTTTCTTTCTCCTCCTTCTTTTTTTCTTTTTAGTTGTTCCAGGACCCTGAATCTTGAGCTGCCCACATTCAGGTCTGGCCATCTCTCTTGAATGTTCTCTAGAAAAGTTCCCATAGACACAACCAAAAGTGTATCTCAATACCTCAGGTATCTATTAATCCAATTATGTTGACTATCTAAGTTAACCATCAGAAGTACACCTTTTGGCAACTTGATACTCAAAACCTTCACTTTAGACCACAACTGTAGGCTTAGATTTTTTTTTAAACCTACTTTTAATAAGGGTTCTCAAACATTTCGACCCCTCCCCTTTCTAGGTTAATAGGACAAAGGGATGTGGACCTGTTTAGAAGTAGTTCTCTGGGGGGGTGATTCCAATCTTCGTTTGCCAGGATACCAGCAGTCCAGTTCAGTAGTGTCAGGAATCATGAATCAGCAGCAGTGGCATGATTCAACAGAAAGAGCCAGGCCTCCACAGAATCAGCATGAGTCAGAGGGAGGAATGACCAGGACCAGCCTGGACACCAGGAGAAGTTCTCTGCTGTGTCTCTCTCAACAAAGTGAAGATGAACAAAGATGAAGACACAAGACCAATGAAGCATTGCAAAGCTAGCTTTGTAAGGGCACTGTCATTGTCACCGCTCTCCAAACATCACGTGTCCTCCCACGTGCCTTGCTTCAGCAAAACACCACGTAAATCTGCATTACTTGACATATGCAGAAACTTCCACCCCAATCGTTGCAGTGTGTGAATAATTTATACTAATCAGATATGCTGCTACTGCAGTTGTAGTTGTTGCTGTTGTTACACACCTGGAGAGGAATTTTAATCCAACAACATGGCTGCTCTAGCAAGGGATCATATCCAAGGACCTTCTAGGTCTATGTGATCTGGCTGGAATACAGATCTTAGTGCACACATTTAATCACTCAAAATGAAGGTAAGGTTAGTTTGTAGACAGGAGCAGCTATGTTTGAAAGTAACGTCTAATTGAGGAAGTAACGTCTGATTGAGGGGCAGACAAAGTGATGAATCAGAGAGAGATTTGATAGAATGAGTCAGAGATAGAATACACCCAGCTCACACAAGACCAGCACAGGAAAGAGGCTACTTAAGAGAAGCGAGAGAGAAAGGTGGTATGGTGGATGGTGGATGGGGGATGGTGTTTGTGTGTGGTAGTTTTAGCAAGACTGCTTTACAAAGACAGGTGGCAGAGAGAACAAGTTGGACAGGTGAAGACAGAACTAGCCAGAGCATGAGAGGGAGCCAGAAGATTAGAACATATTGCCAAAGTTAGTATAAGGCCAAGCAGAGAAATTCAGTGAGAAGCCAAGAGAAGCTGGATTGATTCAGTCAGCTTGGAAAATTAAGTTGTATGGAGGCTAGAAGCTTGCAGGTCTAGGCCTAGGGCTAATTACAACAGAGAAAGAAACACTCAGGGTTCAGCCCAACTCATGCATGCACATAGCTTGGGTACAGCTCTCTTCTGATCCCTTCGTCTGAGGAAATAAAAGAGACATTTACACAAACACACACTGAGTTTCTTTATATAAAAGACAAAATGGGAAATATTAGTTCTTTGTTTATTTTATTGTGTCGTAACCTGGAAGTAGTTTGTTTTCTTAAGATTTCTAACTTTCTGCACTTTAACTCTAGGCTTCTTTGTTAATCCTAGAAGGAATCTGGTCCTTAATTTTGCAGCTTTGGGGGCTGGGCTGTGGGTACAGCTCAGTGGTCGTGCTTACCCAGCATACAGTGTGACCCTGGGTTCAGTTTCATACATTCTAACACCACCACCACCAATACCGCCACCACCACACCACCATCACCATGCAAACACACACACAAGTGCACACACACACACACACACACACACACTTTGAGGCCGCAGAAACCACAATTATAGTGCTAGCTTTATTTTGTATATTTGCTACGGAAAAAAAGATTATGTATAAGGGAACGTTTTATAAACTCTCTGGCTCCTCACCATATTTATGCCAGGGGTTTGAATTTGTTCTCTAATCACTCGACAAGGAATCTTTGGTTGTGGTCCCTCTCGTCTTGATGTGATTGATCACAGAGTTTATAAACTAAGTATCTGAGGAGTAAAAAAGGGGAATAGCGTGGGCGGGGCAGGGCGGGGCGGGGCGGGGCGGGGCGGGGCGGGGCGGGGCGGGGCGGGGCGGGGCGGGGCGGGGCTATGAGTGTGGCTCAGTGGTAAAGACACAAGGTTTGACCTCAATACTGAAAAACAAAGCAATAGTAAACTTCCCTCCTTAAGAGCATTATTTTTATTAATAATAATAATAATAATAATAATAATAATTTGGTAAGAACTTATAGCAGACTCACTTTAAAATAAAAATGATATTTTATGATTTTATGATATCTCTTTTATGATAACTAAGGAACTGTGATAACCCAGCTGGAGGCAGAGAGCTCCTGCTCAGCTTGGCTGCTCCCTTTCACAATGCCCAGGACTCTACCCCAGGGAATGAGGCTGCTCGCTAAGGGTATGTCTTCCCACACCAGTTAGTCCAACACAATTGCTGGCTGTCACAGAGGCTACATTATCCTGCAGAGCTGCACCCAGAGGCTTGTCCCCTAGGTGACCCCAGATCCTGTCAAGACGAAAACCATCACACCTTTCTACCTGACGCCCCACCTCTCACCCACTAAGCCCTGGCAGATTATCAGCCCAAAGCTGTGGTAACACTCCTCGATTCAGATAAACAACAGAGTGGTTTGGAGCTTCCTGACACGCAGTCCTCACAGCAGAGGCGATGGGCACGCTCCTTCCTCTGCCTTCCTGGTGTCTCTTTAGCCAGGGGTGGGGCAGGTGAGCGGCCATCTTGGCAACCCCATAGAAAGCTGAGTGAAACCAGGGGTTTTACGCTTGGAGATATGGGTAAGCATTTTAAATGAGTTCTATCTTTTTTTAAACTCATGGATAGAGGATTAGCCTTTTTTTTTTTTTTTTTTTAAAGAAACAAACAAAACCGTTTTTGGAATAAGTACTTTGCAAGTGTAAAATTAAGCCATATAGTAATAATAATAATTAAGCTTTCATCTAATAAGTAAATACTGCACTCTGTTGAGGTGAAACAAATAGATAAAGATGTTTGGGGCTAAAAATCTACTAATGGTAACATTTTCAGTTCCAAATGAGTTTCAAGCAATACAGGCTAGTGTGTTATTATAAATTATGCCTAGTGTTACAACTTAATTGTTTTCTCCCTATGACAGAAGACTGAGAAAGCAAGGAAGAAATGTCACCTTTCTCTTAGATTTTTTAGTAAGAAAAAAAAATCAGACTTTTGGCTCGAGGCCATGTCTAGGGAAAATGAAGATCAGAGCAGGCATTCCCTTGGAGCGCCCTCTTAGCAGCCCGCATTCAAACAACTTCATAAACGGAGACAAAGTGGAATGAATTCCACAATGGAGAGTGCTCACCACTCAGGACATTTTTAACATGAAAACATTTCTTTCCAAAGTCTGAAGCATATTATTAATATAATAGAACCCCGAGTGCTGACTATAATCTGAGGTCCATCAAAACGCTTAATTAAATAAACCTGTAGAAAATATTAGGTATGAATTTGACTTCAAAGACGATTCTTTGTTTAATTCCTGGGCTTATGGGGCAACTATTATAGTGTCCAACTGAGGCATATGCATGGCATTGTAATGTTTTATACTGGGAAGTTCATACACAAAAGAACAAGGGGTAAGAATGCACGTCGGAATGAATTACGGCACAATGTGCCCACCATGAGGTCAAGAAATTGAACATTGCTACAACCAACACTCTTTCCTTCTCCCGGCCACTAGTATTTCTTCCTCCGAATTTAACCTCTTCTGTCTGGCTGTTTGTCTGTTTTTTGGAATCGTTGTTTCTGTGTTCTGTGTTTCAATCTTCACTCTACAAAACACTTGGCAAGATTTACCTGGGATGCCGCGTGTTTATGCATTGGCAGCATTATAACTAGTGTGATTAGGAAGGCCCCGCCCATTGTGGGCGGGGCCGCCCCTGGGCTGGTGGTCCTGAGTTCTGTAAGAGAGCAGGTTGAGCAAGGCACAGGAGCAAGCCAGTAAGCAGCACTCCTCCACGGCCTCTGCATCAGCTCCTGCCTCCAGGTTCCTACTCGGACTTCCCTCCAGCGATGAATCACTAAGAGAATAGTAAGATGAAAATCAACCCTTTCCTCTCTGAGTTGCTCTTTGTCCCAGTGTTTTATCAAAGCAATGGAAAGGCAAACAATAAGCTTTAACTGACCAATCATCTTATGGTTAGTGCTACTTTGCTCTGTGTAGGAAACTATTTTTGAGGTCTTCGGTTTTCTATCCAACAAATTAAAAGCGGAATGCGAGAGCCTTCATCCCATCCTTCAGACAACTGTAAATGCAGACAAGCAATTGAGACCCGGCTGTGTGAGTCCTTCAGAGTCTGTGACTACAAAGCCATTGAAGAGACACAAGACTCGGGGCGTGGCTCTTTCGCCTTTGGTGAATCCTGTGTAGCTGGGCAAACAATAAAACAAAACAAAACAAAAGGAAAATAATGGTCAGCTCCTATTTTAATAAGCTTAATATTTCCTGAAACAGAAGGTGGGTATTTGGGCTAGTCCATCTGCATATCCATGTAGAAGAATCAGGTGCCACAGACAGACACAGGTGGATCGTGTATGTGATCCTGAAATAGTCTTCTTGGGTGTCTCTTGGCTGCTCTTCAGGAAGACAAAGAAGGTAAGAGCTCCAAGAAAGCTCCCTTCCCTAGGTCAGTTGTGACCCCAACACCAGCTATTTCTCCAGTCCCTGTCTCATTACAACCTCAAAGCCTTAAGACGCTAGCATGGATACCAGAGCTTTCCCTCCACACACAATGCTATAGGAGGCTAAGAATGCGTCTGGGTGCCAACTCTAACCTGCCTCAAAATCCCTACATTCAAGCCTGCGGGAGACCCTGAAGGGAGACAGATCTGAAGGCCAGGTAATCTGTTAACTATTTTAGGGTTTGCTGACTCTTGGTGACAAAGTGAATCAAATAAGCATCCCCGAGGTCAGCGGTTCTCAACTTTCCTGATGCTGTGACCATTTCATACAGGTCCTCATGCTGTGGTGACCTCTGACCGTAAAACTATTTTCGTTGCTGCTTGAACTTTGTAACTGCAATTTTGCTGTTGTCATGAATCATAATGTAAATATTTTTGGAAATCGAGGTTTGCCAAAGGGGCTGTGATCCTCAAGTTGAGAACCACTGTTCTAAGTGATCAGACAAATCTATGAACACACACACAGAGGAACACACACACACACACACACACACACACACCCGAGAATCTCAAGATTTCTTAGGAGATAATAACAGAGAATTGGGGATGAAGGTCAGCGGCTGATTGTCTCACATCTGCAAGGCCTTAATGTTTAATCCCCAACACCAGAGAAATGGGACAATAATGGGATCTAGAGCCTCTACAGAACATCACTCATAATGTCCAGGGTATATTAAAAAGAACTAGACTAGCAAACAAAAAGGGAAATGTGGCCAAAGTCCAGAAATGAAAGCAGCCAAGGTATGAGATGACCCAGATGTCTACCTGAGCAGTCAGGGAGTTTAAGGTAGCTCCTATAAATAGTTCAAAGACCTTCCAGTCTTTGAATACAATCTGAATTGGTAAACAGGGACTCAGCAGAGAGATTATAGAAGTGATAAAAAAAGAAACAGTATTTTTAGACTTGAGAAACATAAAACGAAAATGAACATATGTGTGGGTGATTGCAAGAGTATATTTACAGGGTGCGGAAGAAAACTCGATGAGTTTGAAGACAACTCCCTGGAAGGGTGATCTGAGGATGGACAAGAAAAAACGGCGAAGGAGGATGACGACCAAGGATCTTCCGGGTGTCTCAGGTCATCCACAGTGAAAGAATCTAAAATATGAGTTACAAAACCACTTATGATGTACTAGCTCAGTGACTACTAAGCTTGATTCACTCTTCCCAGGGAGAGTCCATTACAGTTGGGAGGGGAAGTGGGGGAGCTGGAGCAGAAATCTTAGAAATCATACTGCAACGGAGACTGGAAGTAGAAAGAAAGGGATGCGGAAGTGGTGTGAGACTGAAAAAATTGGCTCCCACAGGGAGCTTCTTCCAGCAAGGCTGAGCCTCTCCACACTCTCCCCAGACAGCGCCACAAACAGGGATTCAAGTACATATTCGGGTACATGAGCCTATGTGTGGTGCCACAGCAGTATAAGATAAACACATACGTTTTTCCAAACAAGTTGACAGAAGACTGTGAATGTGTGGTATGACTGCACCCCACGTAAACCTCAACAGGGCTCCTTTTGGAAACACCAAGAGACTTCTGCATCGCTAGTGAGATGCTAAGCTGTTCAACTTTGAAAAGAGTTAATCTCTAATAGCCCATGAGCTATCTCTCTATGCTTTTTCACTTCTGGACATGTCTCCAACAGAAATGAAAGCTCACAAGAAACTCACTCATGAATCTCCATAGTAATTTTATTCATCATAATAAAAAATGGCCTGACAGCTAACTAAATAACCTGATGGATAGATACAGAATTTGTGTCGTATTCAACCAAGAGAGTGTCACAGAACAATAATAATAAAAAAGCACAACCACAGCTACAAGCAATGGATCTCAAAGACATTAGGATGGATTGTATAATACCATTTACATAGAGCTTTCAAATAAGTTAGGTTAACTCATACTGAGGGAACGTTCCTCCTTGGAGGGGGAAGGGTGGAAAATGGGCAGAGACTGTACTCAACCCAATATCAACCTCTTTTCTGAGAGTTACACTGTTCTATACTTTAATGGCCATGGTGGTTGTGTTCTCATATACATTTATAAAATGCACAGAAAGATAAGCAGTGAGATGGTGTTAGTCGTACATTGCTAGAAAAGGGCTTTAAAACTATGTCTTCATCTTGTTTATAAATTTTTGACCTAATCACTTAAGGCTGGAACGCTAATGGGTGACATAGAGAAGTCAAGGAAGGGAGGCTTAAGGCAAGAGGTGGAGAATCCAGTTTCCCCTGCATCGGGATGCTGGTGTCCGTCAAGGTCTCCTTCAAGCTCTGCTGAACCTGGAATTGATCAGCCATCCCCGGGGGGTCGGGAGGGTGCGTCAGTTTATCATGCTTTCCTGGCTACTTCTGCCTTTGCTCTAAGGAGGAAGAGTGTTGCTTTTCTTGTTTATCCTGGCCCTAGGCCTGGAGCTCAGTCCTTTTCAGAACGCCCTAGAAGGTGACTGGGGCACAGGGATCTTTTTCTGCCTGCGATTATGAGAGATTTCTTTCAGAGGCACGTTCCTGAGGCCCAAGGGGTACACTGGTAAATACCGGAGACCTAGAAGGCGGAGATGGAAGGTGACTGAGTTCCCTGCAGCCATTGAATACTTAAGCCTGTAAGATCATGAGGAGGCTGAAAGCCCAGGATGGGAGGGGCCCACGATGAAGCAGTGTGACCACCCATTTCAGCTCGCAGGGCCTGGGAGCGCCCACAGGGCCTGTAAGAACGCTTGGGTGGGGAGCCTGAAGTTTCAGAGGGTGGCGGTGTGTTTGAGGGGTGCCCTGCGCAGCGAGCAACCTGGCCTCAGCAACGCCCTCTCTGCAAGCTGCATTCGATGATCCCCACGGTGGTGCTGCCTCACTGCGGCCCTGGTGAGCGGCGCCGCCTAGTGGCGAACTACGACGGCAGTGCCCCGGCCAGACCAGTTGTACTCCAAACTCCCATTCTGATAATTGCATTTCACTAGAAGCCTTAGCGTTCTCTGATCTTCAACAACACACTTCCGACTTCTGGAGCTGTTCTGGAGTTCCAAATGCCTTTTCCCAGTATGGGCCCAGGGAAGAGTCATTTCGAGTCACCCCCAACCCCACCCCACCCCACCCCACCCCACCCCACTCTCCCCTCCATTTTTCTTCTGTAAGCTGGTGTTTGTGAAGGTTAAGAATATTCAGTCAAATGCTTGTTCCTACCTGAGACCACTAAGGTTTAGGGGCTGTGTACATTTAAAATGCTGTATTGAGAGACCCACGGTGCAAAGAGAAGTTTAGGAGCCTGAACAGAAGTCCTGTTCAAATAAGCTAGCCCATTTGGCTTTCAATTACACTCCTGGGACTCCCAGCTCCCACATTGGGGAGGGAGGGAGGGAGGGAGGGAAGGAGGGAGGGACGGAGGGAGGGAGGGAGAGAGAGAGAGAGAGAGAGAGAGAGAGAGAGGACATATAGTGGAGCCAACTTTGGCTGAAGCTGGGGCGGCTCAGGAGGATGGCTCTTCTGGTCTCTAGGGTGTAGCAGTTCCCTCTCAGGGCCCCAGGGCTGTATTTTGAGGAAGGAACGCCCTCCTGAGGCTGGTTGACTGGTCTCTAAGGCCATTCATTTCCCAGGCTTTGAATGGGCTTGGTCTAAGCCAGTCCCGAAGGACACCTAAGGAGCAGCTAAGCTTAGACCCTACCCTTCTGGTCTTACTCCTGTTCTCCTTCAGATTCCCCCAATCAGTGGATTCTCAGAATGTGCCCAAGTTTGCCTGCCTTTCTACCTTTGTTCACAACTTGGCTGTCCTCTCTGCCTACACTCCTGACCCTCGAAACCAGCCCTGTTCCCTTCTCTGATTTCCCAACAGAATCTACAGCACTTGGGTCAAGTTTCTATCCTTGGTCAAAGTATACACGCTGCAAGATCAGGAAATGTGTCATGGCTGGTCCTTGCACACACCAGCTACCAAACAAATAAAGCGTGATTGACAACCGGAGGGGACCTCATTTATCTATCTATAGGATGTGATGGTCCTGATGGCCTCACCATTCAGGAAGAAGCTCTGGGTGAGACTCCTCCCCTTGAGATAAGCCCCGCCCCTTGGGGCATGCTCAATCGGCTGTCTTTCCGCCCCCCCCCCCCAGCTCCTCAGCCTTCTCATCCTTTGCCTAAGTCTTTGTCGACTAAAGAGAACCTTTTTTTTCTGACCCTGCATCTCTAACCCTCTGATCCATCAGTTCTGCCTTTTCTGGGCCTGTCTTCTCTACTTTTCCATTTCTAAGGCAGCCTTGGCCTTGCTATCATCTTTTCACCTCTGGGGACCCGCTGTGGATGCTTCCTCCCTCTGACTGTATTCATCCCTCTTCCAACAGCCTGACAAGACGGATTGAAGGGTCTCAGAGAGCATATTGGTTGACCCAGAATCACTTTCCATGGTGGAAGATTTTAGCACTTGCCTAAGTCTGCCCCTCTCCTCTCTGAGAACAGAAGATTATATTTCTCCACCTGTACAGCAGTTAGATAATACCGTGAGACTAGTTCTGGCCAAGCACCTGGGAGCAGAAAGATTCTATGGTTCTTCTGGCCAAAACACTTGCTTCCCATGGCGAGACATTCTTAACTTCCTTCCCTGCCTCATTAATTGTGGATTGATGAAACAGAGGTACCTCAAGTCCAAATAGCTGGCATTCTGAGCCACCCTTGGAAGCCACTGCCCTGGATAGTCACCCAAACAAGCCATGGGCTTTGTGCAAACAAGAGATAAAGGTGTGTTGTGTCATGTGACCGAAGCCTAGCCAAGCCTATTCTGAGTTGTTTGAGGAGTTCGGTAAATAAATGCATGGCTTGGCAAACTGTAGTGATCTATGTACATTTTATTATTGTTATCAAAGTGTAGCAGGTGCCTAGGGAGCAGAGACTTTGTCAAGGAGAAAGCCCTATGCCCTGTGGCCACCGTACAGGGTTGGAAATGGGTGTGGAGATTGATTAATGGGCTGGGCATGTCACGAGAGAAAGGCTTTCTCTCATTAATGATTTGCCAAAGGCTTGCCCAGAACCTGTTTACATATTTAATCACCGATGAAAGGTTAACGAATCTGGCCTTCTTGGCAGGGAATGGACATTTTTTTTCCTCCAATGTTTAGTCCCTGTGGCTGGGAAAGATAGGATTTTTTTTTCTCTTCTGGATTTGCAAAGTTTACCCCCCCCCCCCCACACACACACACTCACATACCACTGCCAGTCTTTCTGGGAAGCTGTAATACAATATTTTACTATCAAGTTGACAGTAATTCAGGACACAGCTTAGCTGCATCTCTCCATCTTTGAAAGTGTTGAAGGCAAATACAACATGGCTTTGTTTCTTAGGCGAGAACATGATAAGCAGTTACCAGATGGGACATTTCCCAAAGGTCTGTCTGTGCCTCAGTCTCATGGCTCCTCTTTGTCCCTTTTCTCCATGTCTGGTCTTTACCTTGTGGTGCCCGGAGGGCTCACTGGATCTTGTTTGATGAATTAGCTACAATGTTCTTGGAGTGCTTGACTAGAATGTAAATAATTGAGATATTGCCTGGTCTCCCAACCTCTATCACCCAACCTACACGACCCTAAAGAGGTCCCTTCACTTCCCTCTCTCCAGCCAATGAGCTTCAATGGGAAAAGAGGGGGGCTTCTCACTACCCAGGGCTCGCCCTAACTTCAGAATGACTTATAAGGAGAGAGGGGTTTGGGGCAGCCAGAAAGACCTGGGCTTTCTTTGAAAGCTCTCTGCTGGCTGCTTCCTTGATTTTGGAGTTCTCCTTTCTTTTTCTTTTTCTTTTTCTTTTTCTTTTTCTTTTTCTTTTTCTTTTTCTTTTTCTTTTTCTTTTTCTTTTTCTTTTTCTTGTTTCCCTTTCCTTTTTTTCCCTTTCTTTTTTTCCCCTTTCCTTTCCTTTTCTTTCCTTTTCTCTTCTTTTCTTTTCTTTTCTTTTCTTTTCTTTCTTTTAGATAAGGTCTCAATATGTAGCCCTGGCCATCCTGGAACTTATCATGTAGACCAGGCTGGCCTCAAACTCTCACAGACCCAGTTGCCTCTGCCTCCAAAGTGCTTCACATGCCTAGGATTCTATATTTTCAGACAGACTAGTGTGGCTCCCATCATAGGTTGGGATGAGGGTCCTGCCAGAGGCTTTGGACCCAAGGATACTTGATAGATATTGCTCCCTTCCAAAGGATGGCCAACCCTTTATTTCCTGTTTCTTTGGTTCCCTCTTTGTGGGGCTGGATGGTGCAAGAAATATTGGGGTGGTAAAGAGAGAAAGGTTTATTAGTTTGCGTGGGGCAGCAGAGAATGATAGCTCTGGCTGTGCCCAGGAATGGAACTCTGTCCCCGAGCCAGACTCTACAAGGTTCCTAAGCTCCATAGAGAAGCAAGGAGAATGGGCTGGTGAGATGGCTCAGTGGTTAAGAGAACCGACTGCTCTTCTGAAGGTCCTGAGTTCAAATCCCAGCAACCACATGGTGGCTCACAACCATCCGTAAGGAAACCTGAGAAGCAAGGAGAAGAGCTTTGGTGGTTTAATCCTCATGGTCATTTGACTGGATTTGGCTGTATGCATGGGTGACCCACATCACAGAGGGCTCAGGGGTTACCTTCATCTCCCTGGAAAGTGGAGTTTAAGGATTCCTTTACCCTTTCACAGAAAGGGACTCAGGCCTGCATTTTTTGTTTGTTTGTTTTTCAAGACAGAGTTCTCTGTGTAGCCCTGGCTGTCCTGGAACTCACTCTGTAAACCAGGCTGGCCTCGAACTCAGAAATCCACCTGCCTCTGCCTCCCAAGTGCTGGGATTAAAGGCATGTGCCACCACTGCTGGCTGTGTTCCTGCATTAAAAAAAAAAAGTATATGAGTACTCTATCTGCATGTACACCTGCATGCCAGAATAGGGAAACAGATCCCATTATAGATGGTGTGAGCCACCATGTGGTTGCTGGGAATTGAACTCAAGACCTCTGGAAGAGCAGCCAGTACTCTTAACCACTGAGCCATCTCTCCAGCCGAGGTGTTCCTTTATTTTAACAGTAATCTTGAGCATGATACACTCAAGGAAGTCTGTGACACTTTGCTCTCTAATTGAAAAAAAAAAAAGCGAGATCTTTAAAGTCCCTCTGGCATTTGAGAGGCAAGATTTGCTGAATAGTAATAAATGATCAATTATGACTGTGGTATTCATGGCTATAGTGTTTGTGGCTGAACCCACTTCTGGATATTAACTCAAGGACAGTGACTGGGCCTCCCAAGAGCCCGTTCCCATGATGAGTCTTTGACATTGATCTGCACAGAAAGCACAAGGCCCCACACAGCAACCAACAATGCCTGGGGCCTGCTCAGCACCAGGCAGGTGGCTTGAGAGTCTCTAACGCCCTTGGCTACAGGTTTCTAAAGGTTTAAAGTATGGCCATTTCTTTGTCTAGAAGGCACAAATTCTGTCTGTTCTCTGACAGACCCATGACAGCACAAATTCACAACCAACTTACACCCAGAACAGAATTATAATATATTAATAGCAATATAATAGAATAAAGGCTTGTGGGGACAGCTGATCTTCCCGCAACAGAAGGTTGGCATTCATTGTTCGCGAGGTTGGTGGAAGGCTATGCCTTCAGAATCTGGTTAAATTGCAGTGAGTAAGCCCAGGGTTAGTCGCAGAGAATCAGGTTCCAAGCAGAACCGTTGCACATGCTGAAACTGGCTCGTGAGGTTGTGTGGAGCCTCCTCCTTAATAAGATCTGTGGAAATGAGCCCGGTGGCTTCAGAAAGAACGCTGCCAGTAACAAAGGCTCCATGAAGGCTTCAGTCTCACAGGGCCTTTGCCACGCCGACATAAACCATTTGGCTTCTCACCATATAAGGCATTTCTGAAAGGCACTTAAATGTCACATAGGGCAATGTCAATTGCCTAGCTGCTTCGGGGACATGGTGATCCAGCTCTCCAGCTCAGGCACACAGTCAACCTGCTGGAGCCCTGAAGGCTGTGCATGGGCAGTCAGGCCAGCCTTTGGGGTTCTTGATATGATTGGCAAGTGTGTGAGCATGCCCTTGCTGCCCACCGAGCGCTCTCTGGGAGGAAGCCCTAGTGCTAATGGAGGTAAGATTTTTCAGGGGAGCTCTCAGAGAACCATACAGCATCCCTGCCAAGCACCAAGCCAGTTCTCCGATAAACAGAATCGTTGAGAAAAGGCCTCATTCCTGGGCCTCTGCCTTTGCCTCTCCACCGCACCACAGTGGTGGCCCCCAGCCCAGGCCCACAGAAGGAGCCCACCTCCACACCCAGAGAGGTAGTGGAGAGAAGCTGAGAAAATGCCAATAAAGACAATGTGTTTGCAAACGAGTCAACCTGGCTGCTCTCTTTGTGGACTGCAACTTGCCATTTGGCACAGTGACAGATGGCATCCAGTCTGCTCCATTCCTTGCTCTGACTGCATCTCAGCGCCCCCCCCCTTCCCTTTACTCCTCTGCACATGAGCTGACATCCAGAGTGGCCACGTGAGGCCACTCTTCTGTTTCCTGGGGCATGGTAGAAATGGCCATTTGCATCTCTGAAGGGGGAAGGCCTTGTTTCCACTCTGAGGGTGGGAGACTGGGCCCTCCTCACATGGGCTCCTTGTGGCTTTGTTGGTTTGAAAGGCAGAAGGAAGCACATGCTGACCCAAGGGTAGGTCTCAGGTTCCTATGAACAGCGCTTGGGTGACCTAGCCTTGCTGGGTCCTTCGTTCGTTCATTCTGACACCAGGGCGTGGTACACAGAGAGGGCTATACTTCCCCAAATGGTGGTTTCCAAATCAGCATCGAGGGCAGAAAGTGGGAAAGGAAGGGGAGACAGGTCCCTCCTGGGTTCCATGCTAGACTGAAGTCAGATGCAAAGCAGCCACAGCCAGCTCCCTTTGCCCAGTGGTAGCTGCTAAGAAACCAACCACCTGCTCCTCCTCTGCCTCTCTGCTGGGTGTGGGCAGAGGCAGAGGAGCTGGGCTGCCTGGCACGGAAGTCAAGGCTCCCTTTTCTCCCTCCACTGAGGTATTCCTGAGAGACTGGTGAGAGGATAACAGAGGCTGCCTCAGTATGGGCAGCGGAAGACCCAGGGCTGAGGAGAGGATCCCTTCCAAGGACTCTGAGCAACTAGACCCTTCAGTCCAATGCTCATTCAGCTCAGGACACTTCAGGCCCTAAGGACCATGGGGGAGACTTTAGGAGGAAGAGGCCAGTGAGACAAGGGGTGAGTGAATTCTCTCTCTCTCTCTCTCTCTCTCTCGTGTGTGTGTGTGTGTGTGTGTGTGTGTGTGTGTGTGTGTACGTGCACAAGAGAGAGGGAGAGAGAGAGGGAAGGAAGAGGAAGGCATGCTAACATTAGTTAATAAAGGTAGGTGTGGAGGGGTAGGATATCCAGTCTCTAGGGTAGGGCAGTAGTCCCAGCTGAAGGTCAGATGAGGCCCGTGGCGTTCTCCTGCAGACTGTATTCCCTGTTCCTCTTCACCCTCCAGCTGATGAAGAAGAGCAGCAGTGTGCCCAGGACCTTGTAGATTACCTGTAGGCCCAGGTACCTATGAGGCAGGGAGAGACAGGTATGGTGAGGCCCAGGGGCAGCGGAAAGGTGATCTTTGTTTTCACAGTTCGCTAGGAGCTGTGAAGACGTTACTCAGGTAATGAGCTGTCACTTCCCAGGTGGTCACTGTGGAGAGACACATGACACTAGTGATCCTCTCCTCTCCAGTGCCATCCCTGATGGCCAGAGGTGACACTACTGTCCCAGCTGTCTCCAGAGGGTCTGTATCTTTCAGCTGCCTCTCTGCTGGCCTTCTCTAACCTGGCCTTTTCTATCCGTCCTCAGTATTTCTAGCCCCTGCAGGTCCACCTTCTCCACCATCTCTAGATGATGGAATGGCAGCAACAGAAGAGATGGCTCACGGACGTAGGTTGGACTCCCCTTCCTTGGACCTCTCTTGGGTGCCATGCTGTGTTCCCCATTCTCTGAGCAGGGGAGAGTGCCTGGTATATTCCCACATTCATAATCTCTCTCAGGCTCCAGGCACCCCTTTAACTTTGGTGACCACTGTCTGCCGCTCTGAGTAGGCTTGTGAGGGACAGTACTTTGGGGGATATCTCAACGCAGACCCTATGTCTCCTCGCCTGAATGTCTCCTTATAGGTCCCCGAATGCCTGCCATGGTAGCTTCTGCTCTCTGTTCATGGCAGAATCTATGGAGACCTTCCCTCCTATCTTGCCCCTTAGAAACCTGACAGCCCCCACCATATCCATGAGGTTAAAAAAAAAAAGGCTTTTTTTTTTCTGTGCTGGGACAATAGGCCTAATCTCCTAGACACCTGTGTGGCGGGGAGCCCTCACCTGTTTCGGAGAGCATCGTTGTCATAATACGCACAGGCCCCTCGTCTCCCCGAGCATAGGTAGTTCCACCGGATACAGGAGGAGTCGATGAGCAGTCCATAAAGGGATGGAGACGGCAGCCAGGCTGGCAACAATGGGAAAGAGAATTCAGGGTGTCTGGGTGACTCGGATCTGCAGTCAGAGATGCCCGAGCCCCCCACGCCAATGGCACAGTTAACACATTGCCCTCGGAATCACAGTGACTCGGGAAAGCAGAAGGCTGCAGTGAAGCTCGCTTGAGTTCCCCTTTCACCAGAAAGAAGGCTTAGGAGATAAAAGGGGATCCTTTCAGGGCAGAAGGAATCACAGTCTCAACCTGGTGTCAGCTCAGACACACCGCACCGTTCTCAAGCTCAAGGCTGGCCCCAAGTAGAAGTTCCATTTCGAGAGTGCTAACGTCCCCAAGTTCTCCCCCAGCCTCTGTGGTTGGGTGGATTCGCTCTACTGAAGTACGAGTGAACAAGAGGACCCAAGGGTTCACTGAAGTTCAAATCCCATGTTCCTCTCCCACTCCAAACTACCCCACTAGGTCAGACAACACCCTTTGGAGACCTTTAGTTCCCCGTCTTGCTCAGGAACACAGGTTGCCAAATCATCTCAGCCCCTGAATGTTAAGATGAAGTCCAGCAGGCACAACACCTTACTGGGTGTTGAATATTTTAGATGCCCACTACCCAACCCCACCAAACTCAGTGGTGCTAGCCAAGTTGTGAGCAGCCAACGGGTCAGGGTGGACTTGTCTAGCAGCCAGTAGGTCAGAGTGGACTTGTCCAGCAGTCAGTGGGTCAGGGTGGACTTGTCCAGGATTTACGTTGCGGATGGGCCATCCCATTCTCAGATACATGGTGCTGAAAACACCAGTCTCTCTAGCACCCTGTGAGTTCCTGTTTCTGGAAGAAACAGGCAACCCAGTCCTGTTTCCTACCTACATAGAGAAACTCCCAAGGACAGCCCCTCAGCCCCTGCTCGCTTTCTGGTTTCTAGGTGAACAGTGGCTGGAAATTGGCCCTAGTGACCATCCCTAAATAGAAAAGAAGTCAAGGAGAGTTTTTCAACCACATCTCAGTGGGTGACTGTGAACCTGCTGGGGTTTATAAATAGGCAGTCTTTTCATCTAACCCAGAGTGAAGCTGTGTTCTTCAGTGACCAGTGGATTTCCTCCAGGCCTGGGTTTTCCAACTCTGGTCCCACAGAGTTAGCTTGAGCTCAGGAGGGAAAGAGGAAGCAGCAAGTGCTTGGAGCAGTGGGACAGAGGGGCCATTCTCTAAGTCACCAATAGAAGCAGGGCAGAAGGTACTTGGGGAGGAATGCCAGGGCTCTTTCCCCGCCAGGGCATTGGAGTAAGTTATAAACCAGCTATAGATGGTAAGTTATAAATAAATGCAAGGAGCTGTGCTAGTGAACCAGCTTCAACCTGGATGAGATACCCTGTGTCCCCTGCCTGTGTCCCCTGTTTGACTCCAGAAATGTGACGGTTGTCATTTAGAGGGTTAAGGGTCCTTTGGAACTGAGAGACTTCATGATAGGATAAATGGCTTGCGGCTAAGAAACTCCATTGAAAATGCTGGCTCAGACCCTGCATAGGCTCCTGCCCATCTGACTTCAGTAGGGATGATGACGCATGCTGGAAGGCTAATGGAAGCGATGGCAGGGCAAGATGTGACCTGCACCTCTGTATAATACTGCAGGAGGTGTCGGTGGTTAAAGTAGGAAGGCGCACATTGATAGTAACTCAGGTCCTTCTGCCCAGAACCTCCAAATCCCCACCCCTGAAATTCTCAGTACAAAGATCTTCTGTTAAATTCTAGCTCTATACTTTTGTTCATCCATGGTAGCAAGACCTCCACACCAGTGCCTGGGGTTCAGTCTAATGGATGAATGCGTCAAGGGTGTCAAAGGGCAGATGAGAGTTCGGGGGCAGGGAAGGAACCTGTTGTGTGTCCCCTCTCCCTGCAGTCTCTGCACTCAGGGAAACCAGATGCCTCCTACTCCCGTGGGAGTTCTCCCTCCCTGTAGGTCTCTGCTGATCACGTGTACGCACAGCTTGAGTGTTCTGAGTGTTGAGATGGGGGCTCCAGGCTACTTGAGGACAGACAGGGGTTTGGGGGCAGGGGATCCCCGGCAGAAGAGACATTTGCTGAACCGTGGCAAAGGACTGAGGTTTGGAAAATGGGAGTGAAGCCAGGGCTCAGCTCAGAAACTGCTCTGTCTAGGGTAGGAATGCAAGGTCTTGTTTCCTAGGGCGGATTCTTGGGGAAAGATTTAAAAATACCTGCCTTTAACTCTGTATTCAGCACTCTCAGCTATGACCTTTTCTTTTTCTTACATAATTTAAGTTTGGCTTGAATGCTCTAGACAGAATCTTCCCCGATCTCAAGCAAATCAGGCAAACTGTCATCTGTCAGGGTTTGGTTCTTCTTGCTGTTAGGAATATGTAGCCAAGATGAACTGGGACTTCTCCAAACCCTGCCCTGCCCTACATGGCTTTTAGATGCCCACGGTCCAGGGTCTGTACTCCAGAAGACAGCTCTTAAATCACCTACCCAGCAAACGCATCAACAAGAACTGTACTCCAATGGCAAACGACTTTTCATCCTGGTTCACCACACTGAAAAGGAAAAGAGAAAGTTAGCACCAGGAGGACTTGGACTGCAGCATCACCTGGAGGGTATGAGGTGTGGGGAATAGAAAGACTCAGAGCAGGTCAGAACTGGTCCTCATGGAGTCTGACCAGGCACGTGGATGATGAGAGTTATCTGCTGAATGCCTGTTGTTGAATACCCATCATTCTCAAAGCACTGTTGCTGGATCAGAGGCATCTCCCAGGCCACGTTCAAAATACAGATTCTCCACCTGGCATCTATCGAAAACGTCGATAGTCCAGGAGAGTTGGATGTAAACTTGAGTTTGAGAACCAATAGTCTGTATTGTTTTCAGGACTGTCCAGAGACTTCTTGGAAAGAAAGCAGGCAAGAGAGACCAAGTAGAAAGGAATTTCTGGCTGGATGCTTAGACAGCAGGTCTGAACAACACCCACAGAATATCTTGTACCAGGAAAAGAGGGCCCTGGGCTATCAGCTTCTGTGCAGATCTGAAACATTTCCTTGCTCTGGGCCAGCTTTGTAAGGTGTGACTTGAACAGCTGCATAGGATGCTGCCGTCAGAAAGGCCCAGCTTTGGTTTACGTATGTCTTGGAGTTCTTAAGTGATTCACAAGCCAAAGTTTTTATGGTTTCATTTGCATTGGGTCCTGTGGATTCTGTGCGTGGTCCTGCTTTCTACCTTTTCTCCTTCAAGAGGGGGATGACAAAGCCAGGTAAAGAGGTTCAGCTCTCCCTAGAACTGCCGCCTCAACTTGAGAGTAGAAAGGGGGGTTGGCATCTGATAGACAGGGTGAGGAGCTCAGAGCAGTGGTAGAAGCACCTGCTGTGTGACCAGACTCTGGTTTCTCCACGCTTTCACCACACATACTCATGGCTGGGTGATTATCATTTGGAAAAGAATTTGGAGTTGAGGACAGAGTGTAAGAGAACTCAAAGGTGACCTCCAGACCATAACATATTGTCTAATAACCATTGCCCAAGTTAGTCAGCATCTGAGAGACATCCCCAGAGGGATGACCCTGTGAAGAGAGGCTCTTTGGAGATCAAGTAGGAGAAAGAGGGACCATCTGTGATCTCCCGGTGGACTGTGCCTGGAATCCCAATTGAATGGATGTTCTTTTCCTCTATATCAGCTTGTCTCCAATGGCCTGATCCATAATGGATGCCTGAGATGGCTAATCTTCATTGCCAACATATGGATCTGGAATGACCTGGGAAACAAATCTCTTGGTGTATCCATGAGGATGTATCCTGAAAGATTTGACTAAGTTGGGAGGATGTACTCCTGAATGTTCATAGTACTATTTAGTAGTTTGGGGTTCTGGGATGAATGGAAAGAGACTAGACTTGGATAGAGTAAAATACATACGCTAGGCAAGTGCTCTGTTACTAAGCTACATTATTGACATGACAGCTGGTCCTTCCTCATTGCTTAGCCTTCTGGAGAGATAGGTCTTAATCAATATGGAGAACACCAGCCCCCATCTCTTTTCTGAGGTAGGGAAGTGGTCTTCGACCTTCCTAATGTTTTGACTCTCCCAACCACTAAATTATTTTGTTGTTACTCCCTAACTGTAATTTTGCTACTGTTATGAATTGTAAATTCTGTGTGTACTGGCTAGTTTTGTGTCAACTTGACACAGGCTGGAGTTATCACAGAGAAAGGAACTTCAGTTGAGGAAATGCCTCCATGAGATCCAGCTGTAAGGCATTTTTTCTCAATTAGTGATCAAGGGGGAAAGGCCCCTTGTGGGTGGGACCATCTCTGGGCTAGTAGTCTTGTTTCTATAAGAGAGCAGGCTGAGCAAGCCAGGGGAAGCAAGCCAGTAAAAAGCATCCCTCCATGGCCTCTGCATCAGCTCCTGCTTCCTGACCTGCTTGAGTTCCAGTCCTGACTTCCTTCAGTGATGAACAGCAATGTGGAAGAGTAAGCTGAATAAACCCTTTCCTCCTCAACTGCTTCTTGGTCATGATGTTTGTGCAGGAATAGAAACCCTGACTAAGACACTGTGTTTTCTGATGGTCGTAGTAGGCAAACCCTGTGAAAGAGTCGGTCAGCCTCCAAAGGGATTGTTACTCACACACTGAGAACCTTGTGGGGTCTCATGTTGCTTAGGCTGGCTTGTAACTTACTATCTAGGCAAAGAAGACCTTGAACTCCTGGTTCTCCTACTCCCAAGCACTAGATTTATAGCTGACACCACCACGCCCAGCAGAGGAGCTTCTCTTTACCAAGCAATTGGCCTTGTAACTGCGCACACTCACACTTGGAGGTGGGTATCACTATCTTCCTTTCATAGTCAAAGAAACTGGGGCTCATGAGGTCAGGCAACACCCAAGACACTCAGGTAGAGACTTTTAATCTGACAAGGAGTTTTCAACCTCTGTGTTTCTCTTTCTCTTTCTCTGCTTTCCAAGTAAGCTGATGGGGCTGGATGGGAGGTCAGAGAGGCAGGCAGGAGGTAGTTAGGTGAACTTGGGTGAGATTTCTTTTATTTTTTTCTTTTTTTTCTTACTTTTGCCTTCTTGGTAGAATGAGGAGAGGGAGAAGTGCTCTCTATAAAAACCAGACACTTCCCTTGACCCCACTCTGGTCCCTTGTCCCTCCACTCTGAGCATTGAGTCTCCAGCCTCCTGCAAATTTCTCCTTTTCAGCCCTTTCTCACAGCATTCGCTTTCCTTCCGGAACTTTCCTCAGTTTCTGAATTGCTGATTTCTCCTCTTTTAAGATTGAAGAGCAAGTGAATCTGTACCCACAGCCTGTCTCGAACCTGTAGTTCAGCCTTTTGACAGTTCCACCATCCTGGGCTATGATTTAACTTCCCACAAATAAAAATGGGGGTGCCAACAGGGCCTATGTTTCATGGATACTAGGAGCCTGGGCCAGGCTTCCCTACCAGGAGCTCCTCCTGGGACAGGGAACTCCTGCCATCAGTGTACCTATTGTCATCTCACCATTAGACACTTGTAGGTTGCTGTTAAGACTCCCCAGTTAAGGGACAAGGGACTCTGAGTGGGAGACAGGATGTCAAAGAAGGGGGTGTGGAAGCAGCAGCCAGAGGCTCAGAGATTTCACTCACCGTAGGACCATCATGTAGAGGGGGTTGTGGGAGACACAGGCAATGAGTGCCACCAAGGAGATGAGGAAGATGGATGGCAGCAGCAGCTGTGCACAGGAAGTAGGGCACGAGCCTGTCTTGGCCGACGCGGATCCTCCAGTCACACAGCTACAGTTCAAATAGATCTTGAAGAATGGGAGGGGCCAAGTCATGATTTCACCTCTGTATGCTTCACACATCCACATTGCCTCCCTCCAATATGAACCTCCCTCTGCCCACCCTCCAGCCCTCCAGGGACGAAGGAAAAGCTGGGATTCAAAGACCGAAGAGGTTAGATGAGGGTTTTAGAGTGCCCCGGGGGGGTCCTGGCTCTTTCACTTTGGGGGGCATTAGAAATGGTCTTCACCAAGAGTCCAGCATGGAATGAACTCCTGCAGTCTCCCAACATCTGAATGCCCAAGATCCCACCACCAGGCAAAGCGCCTTCATCGGCTCAGCGCCTGGAGCCAGGGAGCCCACCTCCTGGTCCGGCCCGCTGTGGTGGTTGTGCAGGTTGTTATGGGAGAAGGTATATTCCGGGAGTAGAGGAAACACTAACAGAGTCTCTTGAATGCTCTGTAGGACACCCCACTGAAGAGGTGTCCTTTGACCTAAGAGGAGACCCCAGAGGAGGGCCCTGCCTCCTCATAATTCTATGTGGCTCAACACTGTTGCTCGACTTGTTTGGTGGCCACTGCTCCTCTGGTCATCTTTGCCTTCCCTCCTTGCTCCTCATAATTCTATGTGGCTCAACACTGTTGCTCGACTTGTTTGGTGGCCACTGCTCCTCTGGTCATCTTTGCTTTCCCTCCTTGCTCCTCATAATTCTATGTGGCTCAACACTGTTGCTCGACTTGTTTGGTGGCCACTGCTCCTCTGGTCATCTTTGCCTTCCCTCCTTGCAGTGGTTGATGGCCCAGCCTATGATGACGTTGGTGTCAGAGCTGTTATGGGGCTGTGCCAACTAAATCTAGGAGGCCTCCCTCTGTCAGTCAGTGGGACTGTGGCCCTCAAGCTCAGAAGTTCCTAAACACATGATACTGCCGTAACCTCCCGCAATCTGGATCTTAAAATACCAAGACTTTATCCCCCTTATAATTTATTATTTTTTCCTTGCTATCATGGTAATGGATTTTATCTTGATGTACTTGTGCTGTTATTGGAAGCTTGTCAAGATTATTTCTGGAAGTAGATGAGTCAGCGGAGAGTAAATAAAGATAAGAAAACCACAGAAGCCACCACTCTTCTGGTTAAGAGGTAAGGCAAACTAAGGGACCATCTTGTCTTAGCTCCTCACCCTTCTCTACCCGAGAGCCAAGTGCCTTTGCCCATAGTGACGGGCGGGGAAGAAGCTTTTGCCTGACACCTCGAAAGAGGTGGTAAGTGGGGGGCTAGCCTGGCCCATGGCCGACACACAGGTGCATTCTTCCTATGGGGGCATCCTATAATAATGACGTAGACGTTCCATTGTTCTCATTGGAGGGAGTTAAGACAGGGAATAATCTGCTTCCTAAGCCTGGCTTGCCTGGCCCTGCCCAGCTCTGGGCCTGTCGGTCCCTTGTCCCGATAGCTGTGACACTTGTCGCTTAGCTCCGACCAGGTCTTTCCTCAGCTTCTCTGGTGCACTGGCACTTGCCCTTCCCTCACCTGTAATGGGCTTCCAGGTTCCCCTAGGATTCCTCTGCTCTTTGCTCAAGTGTAAGTCACCTCAGGAAGTCCCTCAGCATTTATCATGTGCATTTATCATGTGCATTTATTGGACTGGATGTAAGCTGTGAGACCAGGGCTTTTGGTCAGCATGGTGGCTGCACACGAGGATATATTGTCAGACAAGTACTCATAGGTCGTCTAAGAAGGAGACACATGGCCTTAAACACCAGGTGAAGAGAGCTTTTGTTTCTAATCCTAAATTTGCACTTAATTTTGTGGCTTCAGGCCAACTCTGTGGCACTCCTGGGAGAGGAGGGCTTGAAGCGAAGCCCCTCGACTGCTGCTCCTAAGGTCCAAGTCACAGGAGACCCTCTCCTCCAAGCCCATGTGACTCTGTAATATGGCCTGAACCCAGAACCCAGAAGTTCCCCCCCCACAGGGAGCCATCAGTATCAGTCACAAGTCTCCGCTGAGAGCGACTGCTCGGACTTGTTTCCATTGTTTTGCCAAGTTCCCAAGAATGAACTCGTTGGTCTCCGGCCAATCTTTAACTGACTTTGGGCTGTGGGCATCTGGTCATGACCCTGAGGCAGGTAAGGATGAGAGGGGGGTGGAGGGGGCCAAGACGCTGATACTGATGACCAAGGAACCATTTTTGGGGTGACACACTGAGCCCCAAAGCTCCACACGGTTCCGTTGGCCCCTGTGACCCCCTTTGTCGTCCTTACTGGTCGCTTAGAAGCTGCTGAGCTCACGTTGAGGCTGCTGCAGCCAGCGTGGCAGGGGGAGAGGTACTCGACTCCATTGTCTCCGCAGACAGGGTGGAAGATGGAATCTGGGCACAGGCAGTCCCTGCGGCAGGCGGGAGGCTGCGGATGTATAGAACTTGGTGTGCTGCCAGGAGAGACAGGAAGAGAGGAGACTCAAACAAAGCAAGACCAAGACACAGCACCACACTCGAGCCCAGCACGAGCTCCCGGCCTGGCTGATGTGCCTGCATGCCCCTGTTTGTCTTAGGCCAATGCTGTCCTAGGATCTGAACCGAGCCGGTGGGAGCCGGCTGTGAGTCTGCCACGGTTTGGACATCATGGCCATCTCCATTCTCCTGACCCTTGGAGCCCAAACCCACCTATTACTCAATTGTAAAGGTCTAGCCAGAAAACCCCCATGCCACTGTCAGTGTTAAAATGACTGACAGACTGAGGGTCTGTTGAAGGAAGTGGTCGATGCTACAGTGATGTCATTAGTAACATTTGCCTTCTCTTATGGCCCAGCTAGGTGCTGGCTCAAGGTAGGGGCTGAGACCTTTGGAGGCCACTGAGGTTTTTATGGACTGTTCATCTCCTGAGACAAATGGATTCACTGATCTGGGTCTGTCTATTTGCCTCCCTATCCTGGGCCAGAACTTCATTGAAGTGGATTTCAATGGTTGATTTTACTGATCTTCTTTGGGGAAGTTCTGATGGCTGAGTAGTGCATTGATAAACAGTAGCCGTGGCATTTATGAAACATCACAAGGGGAAGGGCTTTTTTGTTCACGGATAACTTCCTCATAGCAACAAAGAGTGTCATATCTAGAACTCAGGCCAGGCAGGTGACAGAGGTGGGACCAAACTCCCAGTGAAAACCACCTTAAGGCTCCCAAGCTTTCAGGCTTCTCTGGGTCCCCAGTCAGCCTGCAGAACAGTGGTGAGTTCCTTACTCGAGGCAATGTTCCCCTCTTTTTGTTCTGCTTCCCTCCCTCATCTATCAGCTACAGAGGAGGTCATGTCACACTATGCTTTTGCCTGATGCTGTTGCTGTATTTGGAGATGTTGCTCTCCACGAGAAAGAGACTATGCCGGAGTTAAAAGGCTCGGAGTCTCCAAATCTTGCAAATGTTTTAAGCAAAGTTCTCAAGAAAAAGTTTCAATGACAGCACACCTGAAAGCTCTAGAACAAAAAGAAGCAAATACACTCAAGAGGAGTAGACGGCAGGAAATAATCAAACTCAGGGCTGAAATCAACCAAATGGAAACAAAAAGAACTATACAAAGAACCAACAAAGCTAGGGGTTGGTTCTTTGAGAAAATCAACAAGATAGTTAAACCCTTAGCCAGACTAACCACAGGGCACAGAGACAGTATCTAAATTAACAAAATCAGAAATGAAAAGGGAGACATAACGTCGGAAACTGTGGAAATTCAAAAAAATCATCAGATCCTATTATAAAGCTTATACGCAACAAAATTGGAAAATCTGGATGAAATGACAATTTTCTAAACAGATACCAGGAACCAAAGTTAAATCAGGATCAGATAAACCATCTAAACAGTCCTATAACCCCTAAAGAAATAGAAGCAGTCATTAATAGTCTCCCAACCAAAATGAGCCCAGGACCAGATAGGTTTAGTGGAGAATTCTATCAGACCTTCAAAGAAGACCTAATACCAATATTCCTCAAACTATTCCACAAAATAGAAACAGAAGAAACATTACCCAATTCTTTCTGTGAAGCCACAATTACTCTGATACCTAAACCACATGAAAACCAAACAAAGAAAGAGAACTTCAGACCAATTTCCCTTATGAACACCCTCATTAGAAATGGGAGGGATGGGGGAGATGGGATAGGGGGTTTCCAGGAGGGGGTAAAACTGGGAAAGGGGATAACATTTGGAATGTAAATAAAGAAAATATCCAATAAAAAATGTTTTCCTTTCAATAAAATAAAAAGTTTCAGGCTGGTTTCCTGGGGTGGGTTTTGCGGGGGGTGGGGGGAGGCATGTTCTCTGCTCACGGGGTTGTAACACTCTTTCTGAAGATAAAGCTTGCCCTAAGCTTTTGTCTCATGTTGCTTTAAGCAAGCAGACCAGACCTTTGACCTGCCCCCTGCCTCTGCAGCCCTTGTATTTTTACAGTGTATCACCATTCTAATTGTTCATCTCCAAATCTTTTCAAGTCTCTTCTCTTTCTTCGACAGCTCAGTGAGACTCTAACCATTGCTTATTTCTGGCTCCTACGGCTCAGGCTCATTCAGACACTAAGCCAACTAGCTTCGGTGGCTTCTTACAAAACCAAACCCTAAACCCAACCCCAACGGCTGGCCGATCTCATCTCATAATAGAACACACTATTTGAGACCTGGTTTCCTGTGTCACCATGTTAGACAATCAGATCAAATGAGCAGGACGGAGGAGGTAAAAGGCAGAGAAGAGAGACATACAGTGGCTGGATTCCGGCTGTGCTTACAAAGGGGTATCTCTTAGTCCGTTACCTGGGAGGGTAGACCTCAGCCACAGCGGGTGTGGAACATCCCATAAAGAAGAGAGGGGCACATAGAATTATGGAGATGGTCATGATGGTGGCAGCTACTCGGGGGATGGTTTGCAGAGGGAAAACAAAACGCTTCATGAGGATTCCTCCAAACAGCATCCCCAAGGCCGCCGCTGGAAGGTTCACAGCACCTAGATGAGAAGGAGAGGGGCTGGATGCACAGCCTGGGAGCCTTGAGCTGAACCACCAGGAAGGAACACAGCTTCATAAAGAAACAGTGGGTGACTACCAAATAGCACTAACTGATGGGTGATTGCTAGGTACATCCCGAGAATTTGCTTTACTAGAGGGCTGGCTAGCCTGATCAAAGAGCAAAGAAGCAGTCAACTTCTGACACCTATAACCCAGCCCTTGGGAAGTGGAGGCAGAGGGACCAGGAATTCCAGGTGACCCTCAGCTACCTAGCAAGTTCAGAGTCAGCCTGGGCTATTCTAGGACTTGTTTGGAAGAAACAAGATTGAAAACAAGAGGACAATAACAAGAATAAGGAAGTAGATCGTTCTTAGGTGGCGATGCCCTGATCCGACACTGAAGGCTGGAGAAATGATAGCATCCCTAAAGGCTACACAGGACTTCAGCACAGACAGGGAAGTCACCCCAGATCTCATGCCCTGATTATCTTGTCAAATCTTTGGTCAAATTCACCTAGAGGTCGGGCCCAGTTATTCATCTAGGCACTTGGTAGAACTCCCATTAGTGGTTCTTAGCATCTACTGCAAGAAGTACGAGCACCCCCACCACAGAATCTGGGTTCATTAGCCTGGGTGTCGGGGGGGGGGGCAAGCATCTGCACTGTCATTGTGTAAAGGAGCCTGACGTGTCACAGGGTCGAGACTCAAGTTCCTGGAGAAGGAAACTCCTAAGAGGTGTTATGTGTATCTCAAGCTCCATGTTCCCTCTCTCCTCTGCTACTCCCGATAAGGTCAGTTGGGAGGATATCAGATTCCTACCCTCTTGATGGGAAGGAAGGCAGCCTCTAGTCTCCACCCACCCCTGAATAGAATAGGAGTCTCAGAATCCTGCCAAAATCATTCTAGATCGCCAACCAGGAAAAATGCTCTTAAAATTCTTTCTCTCCAGCAAGCCCTCCTGTCTCCTGCCTGTATCCGGTCTGGCCCTCAGTTATCTCTGAATGGACTGTACAGTACCCAGTTCCTCCCTAGGACACCACCCAGGCCCTGCAGTGCCCTCTGACACACCAATGAGTAAGTTGGCATAGGCTGCTGAGGCACCGTACTGCTTCTCCAGGAACTTGTTGAGGAACGTGGAGAGGCCAGCAATGACCGAGGAGAAGGTACACTGGCTCAGGACCACCAGCATGAAGAGTGGGTTCATCAGCAGCCTCAGGAAGATGCGGGGAAACCCTGCGGGCAGACAGCTGTCAGGAGGCAGGCCTTGGCAAGAGCATCACAGGCTTCCTAGAGCCTTGCCGTCACCCTGACTCATCCACGAGGACAGCTTCCTCTCTTCCTCGGGGCAGAATCAGAGACACGCAGACTCCCAGCAGTCAGCCCAGGGTCCTTGGATTCCTGCTCACCACGCTTGTGGTCTGACTATGAGGATGCTGGTGGTGGGTAAATAGAAACACTGCTCACCCTGGGGGAAGGTCTCCTCCCACAACTGCCACTGCTATAGGAAGAGAGAGAGAACAGAAGGGGAAACTTGGGAGGGGGTGGCTGGCTCTGCCTGAAGTGGGGTTTACTGGTTCCTGTAAAGAACCGGTCACCAGGGTCCTTGACAGGAGCCCTCCGAACTGAGGGTGTACCAGGGAGGCGAGACAGTCTCACGGGCCTTACTTATTGTCTCTTGTTGCCCTTTACCCTGTACCTGGCTTCCTGCCTCCCAGAACCAGCCCACCCGAGGCTGCTGGGGCGGTCAGTTACGTTTAATGAAATCCATTAGGGAGCCTCTTGACTTGTCTTCCTCCATCTTCATTGTCTCCTCTGCGATAACAGACCTCTGAAGGTAGCAAACATGGTAATGTCAATGGCCCATCCTTGAGCCCCTTGACTCCGTGGCTCGAGGACCACACATGTGTGGGGGAGGGCATCTGGAGGATGCTCTCTTGGAGCATATACCAGCTGTGTTTTTCAGGAGCCTGGTGCCTTGGCTGGAGGCCAGGGTGAATCTGTGCCAGTGCCTCCCACAGTACCTATGGGCATATTATTTCATCTGACTTTCCCATGACTGATGCCAAAAGCATCATCCTGGACCCTACCCTTGTCTGCGTTATGACTACACTGTGTCCCATATGCAGATCCCAGAGATGGCTAGCTTCTAGGACACAGGGATCCACGATGTCTGCTGTTCTCAGCTCTCCCTTTCTGTGTCATCTCTGCATCCCTGCTTTCTCCTCAGCCCAGAAGAGACCCCTACCCTAGGTTCTGTTCTAATCATTACCCGTGCCTTCTGGGCATATTACCTCAGTGTCCTTGCCAGTCTCTGAAGCCAGCGGCTCCAGTCAGAGGCCTCGGCTTTGTCCAAGCCACTGCGTAGACAGAGACCAGGGCTTTGCCATAAGCATTTTTGATGCTCCCATTAACTGAGCACTCCTGCTCTGGGCGACATGCCCATTACTCTCCATCCATCTCCTCTTCCCTCACAACTTCCTTCCCAGACAGATTCTTTAATTACTCTCAAGAACTTTACAAGAAAGAAAGCTTAAAAACAAAGCAACTTGCCTAGTATCATTCAACAAGTTTACGAGTGGAACAGTCTTCAAGCTCAGAGCTGTCCAACTCTTAGCCTATCAAAATACACCGTAACCTCTTAAATGCTTCCCTCGGATAAGCTTTGGACCTCTGTTCACAGCTCCATTTCCCACAGTGGGGCCTTTTCTGTCTTAAGTTATAGACACGAAGCAGCAGCTACAACCCTTTCCACAGCCAAGTCTTTGCACTACCGCTCTAGGCAGGCCTTCGTCCCATCTCTCTGATGGCCACTGCCCTGACCCTCTACTGTGTTTACCTTCTTTCTCTTAAGCCTCTCAGGTCTCCAATCTTCATTTTTTCATGAGCCCCAATCTCAGCCAACTGTCATATTGTCACTACGTGGCCACACAGTCACCACAGTGCCCAGAACCCACAGGAGAAAACGTTAGACCCTTTAGTGTAACATAAAGGCTCCGCCCAACCTCCTCTCTGCTGCTTCCTGGTCTCATCTTTCGGGTTCCTTTCCCTAGCAGACACAACCCTGCCCCAGACATGCTCCTTCTCAGCCCATCCATGCCCCACGCCCTCACTCACACCTTGAGTGAACACCCCCTTCTCACTAGGCATTCAGGCTCAAACCTCAGTAAGCTCCATTGAATGTCCAAGTTAACTGTGCCTCACTACCTGCTCAGCTTTCGTGTGTGTGTGTGTGTGTGTGTGTGTGTGTGTCCATGTGGAGGCCATGAGTCAACCTCCTTGGGTGTCATCCTTCTGGCCCCACACATCTTGATTAAAAAAAAAAAAGAATATATAGTTGTAGCTATGTTCAGACACACCAGACAACAAAAGAGGGCATCAGATCCCATTACAGATAATTGTGAGCCACCATGTGGTTACTGGGACTTGAACTCAGGACCTCTGGAAGAGCAGTCAGTGCTCTTAACTGCTGAGCCATCTCTTCAGCCCCCATAGTGATTTTTAAAGAGGCCTTTAGGTAGCCTGGAACTCCCCACCTAGGCTGCCTTAGGTAACACTTCCATTTATCTGCTCCCCCCAGCTCTGAGGCTGCAATTATAAACCACCATGCTTGGCTTTTTTTTTTTTTTTTTTTTTTTTTTTTAAAGAGAGGTGGTGTGTGGCTCAAGCTCAGGGCCTCACGCCTGGCTGGCTCTCTAAGGACAGAGTTGTCTCTTTGTTTCCACATCCCATTGTGCACTGTGAATTGTTTCTTAACTCTTTAGCCAAGCTTACATGAACTCGGGGATTTCCAAACTATGCTCCTTGCAACCCTCCAGTCTTTGAGATGACAGCATGATGAGAAGGTGCTGAGGGGTACCTCTTCTCAGTCTCTGATGAACCCTAAGTCTTAAGACCTCTTTTCATTTCCCCCAGTTTGCCAAGGCAGCTGCAAATTCCCAGCTGTTTCTTTTCCAAGCCCCCATCCTTTGCTTACTCAGCTACATCCATGGAGCCCTGGGCTCTGGGAAACTTACCTCTGCTCCTCTGGACATTGCTCGGGGAAAGAAGAAAAAGGGCAAAGAGGTGACGATCAAGAGGCCAGAGGAGATGAGCAGGCCCAGCCACCAGGCTCCAATCCAGCGAGGGTCACCTGGGCTCAGGTTGACTGTAGCTGAGAATAGATAGAAGTGCCTGTTGGCTGAATGCCTGATCTCTCTAATGTGACTCGAGAGGGAAATCTGGTTCAGGGGGTTGTTTGACTGACTTTCTTCCCACAATGGCGGGAAGACATGCTACGATGCAGGAAGGAACCTGATCAGTACGACTCTCCCTCTCCAGGCCTTTCTGGTCTTCCAGTCTCTGCACAGAAGGCAAATGCTAACCCTCCCACCATTTTGTTTCATCTCTAGCTCTTGGCAGGAATAACAGTGAAATGATCTGGTCTCTAGAGGGCCAACATGGTTCACACACTACTACACACTTTACTGCCACCATCCTATGGGCTAGTCTTCTAGCATCCCAGTAATGGAAGACTTACACACATCTGACTTTCTCTAACTGATCAGGAGACCCAAATCTGTTGTCCATTAGTCAATTTCAAACCTGTGTTCCTGGCATCCTAACCTGCACTTTTAACCACTGAACTTCATTACGCTTTACTTTTGAGGAGGCCTAAGAAAGGAAATCCCATAATTCTTAGGAGCTGGAGGACATCGCCATCAACAAAGTGGGTTGCCTGGTGTCCAAACAGCAATGATCCCCTGAAAAAATCCCACTGCGCTCAGCCCCCTCTGTGCTCCTTGACATCAGACATGGACACAGAGGAGGAAGAAAGTAACAAAATAGTGTCCAGTCACTCAGTGAGAGGCACCCCTGGGCAGGGCTGAGAGCTCCAGGGCCGCGCTCTATGTGCAGCCACAAGGGAGGAGCTAAACCAGAAGCAGCAGTAAAGGGGTGATAAGAATGAGTGTCCTCTGCATACGCACCTGTGTCCACTCTGCCGTAGTCCACGAAGATCCTCAGCATGACTGAGCCCAGCAGGTACCCGAAAGCCGGCCCAAACACGGCGATAGCAAATAAGATGGCTGGGAATTGAAGCAAGGGATAAAAGGCTGAGTGAGGGGCACTGGGGAAGTTCAGCATCCCTAGTCTCCCAAACTGAAGGGGATTCCTAAAGTGTCACTCGCTGTCCCCTGGGACTAACAAGCCCATGCCTGTAACATCTCCTGAAGCCCAAGCCTATTACAGCTCCTGCAAATAAGGAAGGGCTAGACGCTAAGGCTTGCAGAACCAAGCCTGCTCCTCCTCCAGCACCTGCCAGAGAGATCTGCCGGCCTGGAATGAACTTTCCTCAATGGTATCTTTTTTAAAAAAGCGCCAGTCCAGGGTGTGTTATAGTTACAGTGTTGTGTGTGTCAGTGCTGGTGGCTCTGGCAGGTACATGTGGAGTCAAAGATGTAGTCTGTGACCTGAAGCCCTGAGAAAGCTCCATGTGGCTTTCTCTCTAAGGGAAGGGATTAGGTACCAGTTGGCCATCTGGTACCTTCTTCATGCATGCTAACCTGTCCACAACTCGGAGTATTGGCAAATCACCTAGAAGAGCCTGGAGAACCCAGTAATTTGTTGAGGATTTACAGAATGTCTAACACCGGGTCCATAGGCCACATGGTCTCTAGGACGGTTGTGAACATGGCCCAATACCAAATTTAAACTTAAAGCATTATGCTGTTGTTGTTGTTGCATTTTAAAAAACATAACAAAACTCAATTGCATGGTTTTCTAGTGTGAACTTGATAGAACCCAATATCATGCTGTGATGTCAAAGGCTCAAAACAGGGCTAAATGGTGATCTACATCCCCTCACCTGATCTAAAAAGACAAGGCTCACACAAAAAATTTTAGTGCCATCCTCCAGGTATTAACCCTAACCCTAACCTATGCCTGGGGACTTGGGTTAGCCACTTGAAGTCCATCCAAGTGGAAGAAAACAGAACTGGCATTAACAATGGGCCTTTGTCATCCACCATGTTGTGGGCCAAGCGAATCAGACCCCACTTCAGCCCCAAGGGCTTCAGCAGGTGCTGCAATAGGTCCTGACTTCCCTACCCCTCGAGCATCCCGGCTGAAGCTCAAAACTCACAGATATACAGAGGCGAGTTGGTAGGCTCTGCAAAGTCATCCACATAGGAGATCCCAAATGGCTGAATGGGCACGGTCCCAATGCCGGCCAGCAGCTGAGCTACTACCATCAGGCTCCACATGCTGCTGGTCTCCTTCTGGGTATCGGGCACGGTGCTGTGGCACTTACTGGGGAGCAGGTCTGGCAAATGCTTCTGACAGAGGTCGGTCTGAAAGCGGCTGCTGTTTCCTGCAATGAGCATGCGCAGTGGTCACCATCAGCCTGGCTTCCCGCTTCCTCCATCTGTCCTTCGATCCTGCTCTTGTTCTAGCCTTTCTTCCATGTCCCAGAGGAAGGGAAAGAGGGCTAGGGATAGGAAAACGGGACATGGTCCTTGAGGAGTAGTCCTCTGCTTGCCTGGCAGAAGACTTGCTTGCTACAGAGACTGAGTCGAGAGTAAGGAGGATGGCAGTTCTTGCACCAGGAGCAGCTCTGCCCAGGAAGGAGAAGGTGCAACTTTTTCTCCCTCTGTTCCGGTGCTGGCAGAGGGTTGAGCATAGCGGATCTGTATTTCAGTCCTGGAGGAAAGTGCCACCCATCTGGAAGAGGGGATCCATGGGCAAAACCCAGAGTTCTCCTCAGCAAAGGACTATGTCACTGCTGGACCAGCTTGGCTCTGGTCTTCCCTGCATCCTGACCCCCTGATCCTTCACTTCTGAATGATCCCAGCACCACTTCATGGCGAAGGACTTGCTGCCAAAGGTATTTAGTGACCTGACCACACCTGGGCAGCCCCCCCCTCCCCCGGAATCATAGACTCTTAATGCTTCTTGGGCCTTTTGGCCGGGACAAAGAGAAGAACCGCAGACTCTGAAAACAAGGGGATTTGGAGACCCTGTCATATTACAGATTGGGGAGCGAGGCTGTCCCTGGAGGCCCTTCTGGGAGGGCTCCAGTCATCTCAGTATGGCCTTTGGACATTGTGGTTCCTGCGGCTGTAGACTTTGCCAGGCTTGGCAGCTGCTTCCGTGCCTCTGTTTTCAATTTGGCCCACACCAAACAATCAGCATTGTCAGCTTTCCAAGGCCTTGAGGGGTTTGAGGGAATCTTTTCCAGATTCCGTTTATTCCCACTCCATTCTGGCCAATGGAAACCTCTGACGTCACCAACCTTCCTCTGTGGGGTTTTCATTAACATGAATGGCATCAGTTTAATTCCTACTTATGATCTTCCCAGAGGTGTGGCCCTGAGCGAGAGGGCCCCTGAGCCCCCTGGAGAGAAAAAGTGGGGGCCATGGAATAGATGGTAGGGCAGGGGCAGGGGCTCCACCTTTCCCCATCTACACAGGCCTCCTATGGCTGAACACCATCACTTCCTGTTCTCAATGCCAGGGTCTAGACTGGACCCATGTGCAAACTTCCAGCAAAAGGGCTCCTTCAGTGGCCACCGAGAGACTGTTTTACCTAACAGAGGGACGAAGGCCAGGTCAAGTATTCTGTGAAGCCATGCATGGTGTGCTCATCAGGGATCTCAGCACTCAAGGAGCTGAGGCAGAAGGATTACCAGTTAGATGACAGCCTGGTCCACATAACATGTACCCCTCTCAACAAACCAAATTGTCACTACAACCACTAGCCAAGGCTCATTGGTGGCACAGAATGTAGATGGCTTTAATGGAGAAAGTGGCCTTGGCCGCCTTTAGTGAGTGTCCTTTGGTGTACATTATCTATTCAAGAACAGTTTAAGGCCATCTGAAATCAAATGATAACGTCAAGAAAGAGTTGTCCCTGTGCCAGCTCGGTCACGGAAGGCATGCCTCGATCTGAGACTCCATCCTCTGACTGGCAGTGTGGGTGAAGCCTGCCTCTTGAAAAATAGCCGCACCAAGATTCAAGTCCTCTTTAGTCTCCCAGCCATCTGGTTAGTGACCGTGAGAGAGGGCCCTTTCCATGCAGGTGACAGAGAGACACAGGCATGGCCCCTACCTAGTCTCCAACCCACAATGGCCCCTGGGTTATTGTTGTTGTGGTTTTTTTTAAAGCAACTACAGTATTGCTTTGCCAACAGAAACAGGAAGCGATGAGATAGCACGTAATGTCCCACAGGATGGCTAGCATCAAAAAGCCGGAAACAGCGAGTGTTGGTGAGGATCCTGAGACCGAGAGACCCCTGGGCACTGCTGGCAAAGCGTGGGAAAGACTGCAGGCACTCTGCAACGAGTCCCGTGATAAAATCGAAATGAAGCAGAGGCTCGAAGAGACTTTTGTTTTTCAAGATGGTTTCTCTGTATAGCCCTGGCTGTCCTAGAACTCACAGAGATCCTCCTGCCTCTGCCTGCCTCTGTCTCCCAACTACTGGGATCAAAGTCGTGCACCGCCATGGCCCTTCGCCATGGCCCTTGCTGGGCTTTTCCTTTTCTTCTTTTTTAGACTCACCCCCCCCTTTTAAAAAAAGATTTATTTATCTTATATGTATGAGCTGTCTTCAGACACAGCAGAAGAAGGCATCAGATCCCATTACAGGTGGTTGTGAGCCACTGTGTGGTTGCTGGGAAGTGAACTCAGGACCTCTGGAAGAGCAGTCAGTGCTCTTAATCACTGAGCCATCTCTCCAGCCCTGAAGAGGTCATAATGTTCCCATATTTATGACACCATTGTTGGTGAAAACCAAGAAATAGAAAGAACCTGGTAATTAAGACAATAGGCTCTTTTTCAGTTTAAAGAGGAAGCAAATTCTGCTGTCTGCTAATATAGATGAGCCTTGGGGACACCGTGCTAAGTGAAAGAAGCCAAAGTCCTGTCTGACTCCCTTAAGGGGAGGCTTCTAAAGTGGCCGAATTCATAAAGACAGGGAGTTTGTCAAGGGCTAGGGGAGAAAGGAACGAAGACACTGCGTGCAATCGATTCACATAAGAATGTTCTGGAGGCGGGTGGCTTTGATGGATGCATGTAGCCCCACCAGCACGCATCTTACAGTGGCAGAAGGGCAAACTTCATGGTACACATCTCACCACAATTGGGAAAAAAAATGCCAAGCACACACAGGACAGAGAGTAAAGGTTAAACGGGGAAACTCGAGAGTTGGTGTGGCACAGTGGGAAGCCAGGGTGTCTCAGCACTCACAAGTGAGGGACAGAGTTCACAGGGAAGTTTGGGACAGGGGGGTATGCAATCCAGCTACTGCAGGTGGGTAGAGTGCCTTGGGAAGGAGCCTGGATTGTACCCCAAGGACACTCCAAGACAGGTGAAGACCCTGACAGGGCAGTGTAAGACAGTCTCTGGGTGGACTAAGGCCCTAGTTCAAGGGCAGGAAGACCCTTGGCCAGAACTGTCTAGAGCTCAAGTGGTGAGGCTGCCGCTATGTGCTCAGGGTCAAGGCTTGCAGGGGCTCTGTGGTTGTATGTATATGAATAGGTAGGACTGTGGTGGAAAAATGGAGGGAACTGGGGCGGAGAACAGGATGTGACGACTTGAGGGACTCCCCAGGGAAATAAAAGTTCCAGAGAATAGAGTTTATTCTAAGTTTACTCTAATTTCAGATTTCATCCGTCCTCATTATTTGACAGAAACCAACATTCATGAGAACCATCGTTGCTGCCTTGGCTGGCAAAGGCATTTTTTTTTTTTTTTGTGAGACATTTAATGGTCATCAAAGATCGTAAAAACATTGACTGCCTTATTAAGTCTTCACGTGGTGTACTGCGTGGTATGCCAAAGCCACAGAAATCTGCGTGAAGTTTCATCTAGCAAAGTTTTCAGCCACCAAAGTCTCTGGGGATTGTTTCAGTACTATTAAGTTTAAAAAATGTCAATGTGCAGGTCAGAAATACCTCTTACTCGAAATATGTATGAAAAAAAAAAAAAAAAAAAACCATTGTCAGTTGGCCCCAACTACATCCAAGTCTCCAAATTCTCCATGGCTTTATTCTGTTTCCCACATTGATTCAAGATCTCCCTGCAGAACATGCCCTTCCTGATGCCAGTCCTGAATGGGGGCCCAAGCTGTACATGCAGCAGTAGTTAAGGGCAGGGCTTCTTTCCCCATGGGCACCATCTCAGAGGAACAGCAGCTGGCTACCTTGGAGGTGGTGAGCACTGACCCCTGGAGCACCGAGGAACAGAGAAGAGCAGTGGGCAGGGTGTGCTGAGAAAGTCTGCTGCTCCCTGCCCTGCAGGGCCGTTGACAGCAGTTGGCGCCTTATGCAGGATCAGAGGAACAAGGCACGGACCCCCTTTAGTGGGTCCATCACACCCTGGGTGAAAATAAGGTCTTAGATTTTTTTTTTTTATAAAAAGATTGTTAAGCTATTCTCTTCAAAAAATAATCAGCATGAATGAAGTGGGCATCATAGATATGTGACTGCAGAGGCAGGAGAATGGAAAGAACAGGCCTCGGAGGGGACCATCCTTATAGGCAGGCTCTCAACAGACAGAATGACAGTGTGTCATGGGTAGATTGGCTTTCTGGGCTGCAGTATCCCATTTCCTCCCTGGGGCAGAGTTCTTAGCTTTTTTTCTAAGAGCTTGAGCCCATATAAGGGATCAACAAGAATCTCACCATTTCTCTGGGGAGTCTGAGGGCTCTCCGGGGCTGTTCACTGTGGCTGGGGACTATGGCTCACTTAGTGAAGTGATGGCCGAGCAAGCACAGGGACCTGACTTCAGATCCTCCTGGGCACACGGAGAGAAACTCAGGCGTGGCAGCGTGCACCTGTAATCCCGAACTGGGGAGGCAGAGATAGGGCCATTCCTGGAGCTCACTGGCCCACAGCCTAGACAAACAGGCAAGCTCCGGGTTCAGTGAGAGATGCTGCCTCAAAGAAATACAGCTAAGAGTGATTGAGAATCATCTAACATTGACTATTAGCCTCCACATTAATGTATGCATGGACACATGTGCACATATGCACATATGAACATACATACAAACACATGTATACATACTACCTCACACACAATTTTTTAAAAAAGTTTTTATAGATTTATTTATCTCATATGTATGAGTGTTCTGCCGGTATGTATGCGCATGTGGTATCCTCAGGGATCAGAAGATGACATTGACTCCCCTGAAACTGGAATCTTGGATGGTTATGAGCCACCATGTGGGCTTTGGGAAATGAACTTGGATCCTCTGTGAGAGCAAGTCCTCTTAATCATGGAGCCGTCTCTCCAGTCCTACATTTGTGTGTGTGTGTGTGTGTGTGTGTGTGTGTGTGTGTGTGTGTGTGTGGTGTGTTTGTTTGTTTGAGATAGGGACTCGCTCTGTAGCTCTGGCTGTCCTAGAACTCATTCTGTGGACCAGGCTGACCTCAGACTCACAGAGATCCACCTGCCTTTGTCTCCTGAGTGCTGGGATCAAAGGTGTGCGTCACTATATCTCCAGTTCCCCCTCCCAACACATAAAAATTTAAAAATAATAAAAGTCCTGAAATAAGACAGATAAGTGGCACCCTTTGCAGCCACTGCAGAACTTCTCTGAAATCCATCTGCTCACCCAAGGCTGCCTGCCTCTATACTGCAGGGCTCTTTGGGAGGGAATAAGAACCTTTATTAACAGGAGCATCATCTATTTCCTATCTTAAGGCAGACTCCTGGAAGGCACGAGTTCATTAGAGCACATTCTTTAACCCCAGTAGGATACGAGGGGTCCGGTTCCATCAATCTTTTCAGGACTGGGCAGTGTTAACTAACTAGGAACAGGCTAGCTTCACCTCTCCTGAGGATACCCAGCCCCACCCTGGCAGCACGCGAGTCAACCTCCTGACTCATGCTGAGTTTTATATCTGCAAAATTCCAGTCCTGACTTCTAGATCCCTCTGTGGTTTTGCAATATAGGAGATTTTGTGTCAAGAAGTCATCTTTCCTGGGATGTGACCCATGGACTCAGGCAGGCATGGAACAGGATTGAAGCAGGGATAATGCTCCCAACATAAAGAAATGGTAAGTGGCTAGCATGATAGAGGTATGTCAGCCATTCTGATCAGATCAGCACACATGCATACATAGGTTGAAATGTCACGTGCTATGTATACGCGATCACTATGTGTCATTACAATGAAAAACATTTAATATACTATTTTATGATCCTTTGGGAACTTTATATAATGTATCTTTTTATTATAGTCACTCTCCTCCCAACCCCCCACTCTTCCCACGCCCATCCCCACCTTCCCACCCCTTCACAACTTCGTGCTCTCCTTATTCATAAAACTTTGTTTTATAAAGCATTATTTTATAAGAAATAATTAGTATATCATAATCTGGGACCTGAAGTTCCTCCAATAAAATCACTTTCATTCAAAATGATGAATCACTTGGAGAAACTCAAATGGATAAGGCCATGTTACTCAGGCTATTAACAATCAGGGATAGGATCCAGTAATGACAGACAAGACTGGGGGTGTTTTCCAGCAATAGCAGATTCTAACAAAGAACTCACAGGACCAAAGCGTGTTCTTGGAAAAGTTTGTACATGTACAGGGAAGGAGTGTGATAGTGTTGGGCATGTGTGTGTGTGTGTGCACATGTATGTGTGCACTGAGACTGAAACTCTCTTCCCACACTGCCTCCCTTATCATAGGAGGGTTCTAAAATAACGCTACTTTGTACTGGGCCTAAGGGAGCAGGCTTGCTGTGTGCAGGACTTAATAAAATCCCAAGCCATACGGCTGGCCTGAGACACCCCTCTCCTAGCTCCTCATAGCCCTTTGCACTGGCACCCTGAGCATCAGACTCGTCTCTTTAGTGGCTAGGAGAAAAATAATGACAGCTAGCAGCACTGGCTTTAATATTTAAGGAGATAGGCACTTCACCAGCACCTTTCATTGTTGTGAAATAGAAGTTATTGCTCACAGATTTATTCCCCAGGCTGCCGGGGAGCTCTTTGAAGAAAACCCAGAGTGGTTAGCAGAGCCAACATCAGTTCATCAAAAGTCACCCACGCCTCCTCCCTCACACACATTTTCTTTGTTAGTGGGGCTCTTTAGCCAGCAGAAGCCGAGGCGTGACTTGACGGGAGGCAGCCTGTTGACAAAGTCTGTCACTATATCCGCTAGGTAAGATGGGGACCCAAATCTGGAGTGTCTTCAGGGGAACCAGCTTACTGTATACCTGAGGTAGAAGGGCTATGTGTCTGCCACTCTGCGTGCTCTGTCCTGGGGACATGGCTGGGAGGCCTAAGAACGACAGGGATGTGGTAGAGTCAGGAGAATGGCTGGTAAAACACCCCAAAGGCCGAAAAGTAAAATAATTAGACCCAAGGAGAAAAAGCAGGGCTCCAACTAAGGAGAGTGACTCTTATAGGGATCAAATACATAGCTTGGCTTCAGCTAGACAGCAAATAGGTGAGGCAAGGCCTGGCATTCCGGAGGCAGAGAGAGGCAGGTAGATCTCTGAGTTCAAGGCCAGCCCCATCTACAGAGCAAGTTCCAAGACAGCCCGGGCTACACAGAGAAACTGTCTCAAACAAAACCAAACAACAACAACAAAACCATCCCCATGGTTGAGTTTCTGGCTATTTTGATCACACATCCACATCTTAAGCCTGATTTAGGATCCTCAGGTCCAGAGGGGGAAACTTCTCTTTTTCCTGAGGAGACCCTGAAGTCCTGAAGCCTTATTTTCTGAGGTCCAGCAAAGATCCCACAGCAGAACAGGCTCAGGCCAGCTATGGGATGGTTGTTCTTGAAGCTGGGACTAACAGACTTGTTCTGGATGATTCTAGGAGGGACTTGAACCCAGGAGATCTAAGGAAGAGAATGCCTGGGCACCTCAAGGCTGCCTGGTGGATTCATAGCCTGGGAGTTCAGCTCTAAGGGGTAGGGTAAGCCTAGGCCAGGAGAACCACATAGCACAGGGCTTGGGAAACTACTATCTAGGGTAGGATTGGATGGATCCCTGCCCTGTTTGTGCCCGTGAGTTTTACAGCACACACCTAGACACGTTGGTCTCTACTCCTGTGGAAACTGGTGTTCCTGGAACAGTGCTGAACAGCGTCATAGTCTCGGGTTGGCAAGCTGGAAAGCTTCGCCACCTGGTACTTGAATAAAAATGTCTGCCCATGGCCTAATATGGTTTTCAAACACTTCGGCCACTAAAGCTTCTGGAGACACAGAATATGACCCAGACATAAGCAGGGCTCTTGAAGGAAGGGTTTGAGGGGGAGGAGGGACTTCTACTCATCCTTCTCCTCACTTCTACCCCAGGTTAGGGAGAAGACAAGAAGGGGATATCTGGAACATTCCAGAATACCCACAAGCCTTTGCTGACAGCTAGGCCCTGGGATGTGGGTCAGTTGACTGTTGTGTTATTTTCCCTATTTCAAAGCTCGAGCTTCCATCTTCTCTGATTATGGACGGCGCAAGCATGGTCGTGGGAGAATGAAGGTGCCCACTGCCTAGATATGCCTGGGTCATCTATGTCAAGTCTTTCAGTCACAGGGGGTGTCTGGGAAGTCAGTAGCCTCACCAAGTGCTAGAAGAGGAATAGAAGGTGCCTTTCTGACTCCCTGGGCCTTCAGGAGCCCACTACCTCCTGTAGTGATGGCTAATGGTTTTTTCAAACCCCATCCTACAGTGGGATAGTGACCATTTCTTAGGATGCCCAAAGCCACTAGAATAGTAAGAAGCCTTTCTTCTCTGCCTTGAATGACAGCTCTTAAGGAGACCTTCCCCTGTCCTAGGTAGGACTGAGACAGAGTCTACCAACCATCCAGGAAGAGCGACTCAATGGAGGGGCAGGAAGGAGTTTGTCTCCAAAGACACTTGCAGCAGGCCCACTACCTGTTGGACAAGGAAAATGGATGCATAGTAGTTCCCAAGGGCCCAGAAGGTATTAAATCCTAATAAGCCCTTATAAAAGACACATAATCCAGAAATTTTATTTATAAGCCATATGCCTAGATTGGGCAGATCTATACTAACGCATTTCCCAGCTATAAGGCCCCTTGTTACTTGCTGTTCCTTTTGGCCACACAGTTCTGATCCATGGCAACTTCCTCCTCCTTCCTATTCCTTCCCCCTTCTACCTGCCACCCCCTCTTGAACCTCCACACTCACCTTTCTCCCTTCCCTGCCCTATCACAGACCTTTTATTGACCAGTGAAACTGGGGAGAAGGTTCACATGACATCCCTCGAATACATGAGGATCTGCACGTGGTGCGGAGGGTGACCACATCTTGAGGAAACAGTACTTGGCATTAGAACACAAGCAGCATCAGATCAGTCTACTACAATGCTCAAAGAAAGACCCAGAGCATGGACAGCTAGGTCAACAGCTGGTGCCTGGAGAGGGTCTGTCTCTCGTGCCACTGCAATGGAGACACTTGCCCCACCAACCTCAGAGTTCTGACCTTCCCTGGCGCTCAGTGCAGCAGCTGGGTGGGTGCCTACAATCATCCCTCAGGTTTACACCTCTCCTTTCCTATACCATGACTTTAAGAGGGTCTGCGTCAAACCACATTCGTTTTTTTGGTCTACTCATCTGTTCGGCACTGTTTTTCTCTTAGTCGAGTTAATAGCATGTTATGTGTTTTGTGATATTTTCCTCTCTTGTATTTGTTTGTGTTTTTTTGTAGTTTTCTTTTTTCTTTTTTTCAGATTAAACAGTTCCAATTAGCCAGGCTGTGCAACTACTAACTACCCACCCACTCACCCCAACACGCATGCTCCCTTTACCCTTTACTAATACCCTCTCTCAGCTCTCCAGACAACTGCCACCCCACCCGCGTCCCGTCACATCCCCCCCCCCACTTCTTCCTATATGCGTTCTCTTCAACCTCCTTCCTCCTTCCTGGATGCTCCCACCTCCTCACAATCCCCCTACCTCCCCACCTTCACCCCTGCATCTACACACTCCTGCCACCAGTACCCATCCCCACATACACCAGCTTCCTCTCCTCTGCATGCCCAGCCACCTCCCTTCCTCAACCAATGTTTGCCTGTAGAGAAGCTCTACCCTGCACATACCTATGTGTTACAGGAACATTTGGGCTACCTGCACGCCATGCGCCTGCCCCTCATTTCCCATGGCTTCCAGCACCTCCATTTCATGCCACAGCTGGGTATTTGTCACAGAGCCACCCGAGCTCATGTTCCAGAGTGACTCTGTCTGAGCCCTGGGCCTGGGCCACTTCCAGGTTTAGGAGTTGGATTTAGCTCTGGAGGCCGAGAGCCGAGGAAGGAAGGGTTGAAGTCACTCTGGGTCCCAAGGCTCCGCTTTGCGTGTTTTCCCTCTGCCCATCTTCCTGGGGACATCACGGAGAGCACAGCCTAGGGACCGGCAGCCTCAGACATCAAGGACCAGGAAGGGCTTCTTCCCTTTCTTTTCTTGATTGCTTCCAAAATATAACACTTCCCCTCATTTCCTGCTTAGCCTTCAAGAAACTTCCTGCCCCAGCAACCATTGTCTGCCAGGCTGACTTCTGAAAGGACTAGACCGAATCTTTCACTAGGTTACACCTAGTCCTTCCAAACACTCATTTCCAAAAGTCCCCTCTCTTCTCTCCTAGGGGAACTGGTCTCACGCTGGCTCATTTCCCATCCACAAAAGCCTCTCTGTATCTTCTAGACATGGGCTTGGATGGAGGCTTTGGCTGGGGTAGCAAGACTCTAAAGGCGCCAAGGCACATTTCCGGACCCCAGTGACATTTAGAAAATCTAAACATCCATAAATGTCTGCATGGACTTTTTTAAAATTAGCAATTAGTTGTAAAGGTCTTTGTGATTTCCCACAACATTCAGCCTTTCTTCAGTTTTCTTCCCCCTCTGAAGATCATAGTCCACTTCATTTCCCATGGTTATTGCTGGGGCAGCTTTGCTCCAAGGGGGAAGAAATCAGTAAATACTCAATGAAGAGAGGATTGGAGCAGAAATTGATCAATTACAGGTTTCCAATGCGACAGCAAGGCAAGGCAAAGCAAATAGAGGTTTCCCCAGTAGCCACCGTGAGCCACGCTCTTAACGGCTATTCCTATTCTGGGAACACAGAGTGGGAAGGTATTGTTGCTCCTGTATTACAGGTAAGGTTCAGAAGAGAGAGGAGTGCCTCCCCCAAGAAGAGTCCACAAGGGAGCAGCTGAGATGGGACTGAGCCTTTCCCACACTGTGACTTTAAGAGGCTCCAGATCAAACTTCATTCCGTGTGCTAGTCAGAACAGCAGCCCAACTTTTCTCATCCAGAGGGACCATGCACCCAAATGAGGGTGTGCTGGAGAACCCGGCATGAAGACTAGAGATCACCTGCAGGTCCTCCCACACTACCTAGCCTACAGCAAAGCACTTGTCAAAGGACACAACGTGCGTTCTCACTGGGGACTCTGAGGGACTACATGTTTACTCGGTGTCCAATAAGCCCTTTCCATACTTCCACATGAGCAAGAGCCACCACGTCACAATCACTGCCTATGCTAGCCACTGGGCTAAATGCAAGGACATGGGCCTCTAAGGCCACCGTAGCCTTACCGGAGGTGTTACTTTTTTAGACCCTCCTAAGGTCCTGGAGACTCAAAGCAAGGAAGAAATGGCCCAAGGCTGTAGTTTCCATTAGAGAGTCTCAATGGCTAGTCTCAGCCCCAGGACTGCCTGGCTCCAAAAGACAGTTCAGACACACCGACATGTGGGTGTCACATCTAAAGAAATATGTCGCTCCCACTCTGATGACCTCGCATAATTCAAAGTTGAAGTTTCCATAAGAGTACATTGGAAGTGGAGTCACAGTCACAATTTCTTCCATGAAATGAGACTTGGTGACTATTTTCATCTGAACATATTAACACATATTAACACTTTCACACTGATCAACTCCTAGTACATAGCCCAGCCAAAGCACGCAGAGTGACTCCTGGGCTGAGGGCCTCCTCTCCTTATTGCCTGACCCTAGAAAGGTGGACTCCTGAACACTTCCAGATGTTGCTTGAGTTTCAGTCAGAGCAAGTGCTACCCTGTTGTAGCAATCAGAATGTGCACAGACAGGAGCAACAACAGCCCAGCCCCTTCTCCCAGCCTGTGCACACTGTGGTCCTGTCAGGCAAGCTGTGCTCTTTCCAGTAGCCCTTTCCATAGTCTCTCAGATGATTTGGGCCAGGAACATCGGGGGTTAAGACTGAGCTGGTAGCGAGTCCCCTGTGATCTGGGCTTTGTGGTAAAGTCCAACTCAACCTGAATAGCCACCCCTAATAAGGAGCAGAGTGCGGCCATCGCTAATTTTCCTCCCGTGGCTACATTGTGCAAAGCAAATGCCATGGGCTCTGGGCCCAGGCCGCGGGGAGCCGACCAGCCTGGTGTGTGGTGTCTGGCAAAGTGCCCTCCCCTCAGCCTGGCCCCAGTGCTCCAGGCTCCCTTGATGAGCTCATTAGCCCTGTCTTCATGCATCAAAAAGGTCAAGTCCTGACTCTCCATCAGAACTGGGTTTCCATGCCTCCCCCAGATAGAGGGGAGAAAGAACAGGGCAGAACCCACAGGTTTGGGTCTGTCTTCGTCCTTGGCTCTCCTGAAGCAAGGCTCAGCCTTTAAACAGTCAAAGACTGCGACACGCCTATGCAGATGACTAGGGCTCTCCAGAGGAATGAGGGACAGTACCAGAACCTTGTAGACACCCCATCCGTAGACCCCTCCTACCCCTGTTTCTAATCCTCCCCATGTCCATTCAAACCAACTACCCATCTCTAGCACAGGCCTCACAACCCATAGAGGAATTTCCTTCCTCGACCATTCTAAATGATTCACCTCTGGCCCTTACATCTACTTTTAGAAGAGCCTGATGTTCAAGCAAGCAAGCAGGAATCAGTTACTTGCTTGAACTGTTGCAGTGGATTAAGGATGAACATTTGCTGTGTGGGCCCTGACTGCCGCTCATCACCAAAACATAACCTCCCCCTACTTCTCTCAAGGCAAGGGCAAATTCATCCTGAGCTAACAGGTTGATACAAAGTTATCTCCAAAGCAGCTGTTTGTTGTCCTGGAGCACTAAGTCCACGTGAGGATGTAAAGACGCTGCCCTGTGGAGCTGCCTGACAGAAAACCTGGCAAGGTGGAGTGGATTCAGGATCCCCCACACACACACACACAATTATCATAATTGAGAACTGTAGGTGTTTAAATCTATTCCTGACCAGGTTCCTGTCCTGGAACAGGTTTCCACCACATCTCCTGGAGAGGACTGTGACTATCAGTCATGCAGGGACAACACCTGAAGTCCTTTCACGCGTAGATGAGTCATCCCTACTATCTCAGACCAAGACAATAGGAAGCACCTGCTGTCAGTCCCCCAACCCACCCCAAAACCGTATTATAAGATCCTATCCAGAAGGAATAAAGGGCATGAGTTATTTCACCAAAGATCGTCTGAGATCGAGCTGTAACACTCCAGGGAAGAGTTTTCTCTCCAGAAGCTTTTGTCTGGAAGCTGCTCAAGGCTACCTCAGCCACTTCCTGTCCCGTGACCCCCAAACCCCACCCCGACCTTGGTTTCTAGCTGCCCACTGCATCCTGCTCCTGCCACAGACTCTGGGCAGCATCCGCTGTGGAAGAGCTGCCTTACGTTGGCTCCCTCCAGGAGAACTGCAACTCTTGGGCTTCTTTGGCTGCTCCAGCTGGTTCAGAGCCCTACAGATCCCCGAAGATAGTGCATACTCGGTACACAAACCGAAATTAAACCAGATCCACTCCCAATTGGTCTACATATAACTTACTACAGTTTGCTCCATGGTACGTGATAGAACATACAAAGGGAGGAACCACAAGGAACATAAGCAAGCAGGCAAAATGAAGGGGATGGGGCCACATTCTTAAAGCTTGAGCTACTGGAACAATATCAAAAAAGGCTATATATATATATATATATATATGTATATATATATATATATATATATTTGGTTATTCGAGACAGGGTTTCTTTATATAGCCCTGGTTGTCCTGGAACTCACTTGGTAGACCAGGCTGGCCTCCAACTCAGAAATCCGCCTGCCTCTGCCTCCTGAGTGCTGGGATTAAAGGCATGTGCCACCACGCCCGGCTCATAAATATATTTTAATACTTGAAGACATCAAAGAAACATACCTATGTGTATGTATATCAGTAAAAAAGCATTAAGAAATTACAAAATTGGGGCTGAAAAATTAGAAAGCAAATTCTATCTCCTAGAAATTAGCAAAACAGCAAGAGCTCTTAAATTTTACATTATGAAAGGGTTTGGTTCTGATTTACAAAGCTAGAGAGGAGCCGGGCGTGGTGCCACACGCCTTCAATCCCAGCACTCGGGAGGTAGAGGCAGGCGTATTTCTGAGTTCAAGGCCAGCCTGGTCTACAGAGTGAGTTCCAGGACAGCCAGGGCTACACAGAGAAACCCTGTCTCGAAAAACAAAAAAAACAAAACAACAACAACAAAAAAAAACCCCAAAAACAAACCAAAAAGCTAGAGAGGGACTCACAGAATGGGAGGCGTACTTCAAGATGACAGTGACTGACACGTATAACCATCCTTCCAGAGTGAAGGATGAAGAAAACCAGAGGCATCTTTGACTGACAAGATTTTAGAATTAAATAAAAATCTTGGTTATACATCCCAACAACAAACCGTCACCCCCAAACAAACCTGAACTCCCAGACAGACACACAGACACAGATCAGCCCACATTCAAACAAACCTGAACTCCCAGACAGACACACAGACACAGATCAGCCCACATTCAAACAAACCTGAACTCCCAGACAGACACACAGACACAGATCAGCCCACATTCAAACAAACCTGAACTCCCAGACAGACACAGATTAGCCCACATTCAAACAAGTTATGGTAGCAAAACAATGAAGAAAAGAAAGATCAACTAGAGAGACTCAAACCAGGAGGCCTAGAAATAAAGAGCTGATAATTAGACAGATGGAAGGTCTATTAAGAAACGCCAAAAGACAAAGATGCACTTTCTTCAAAGTTCTGAGCAGAGATAACTACTCATTTCATGGTTGGTTGCAGCCAAACCAATTAGAGAGCAAGGGCGAAAGGAAGCTCTTTTCTGACATTTTATCACTCATCAAAGTAACAACAAAGGGTCTAGCTCAGGAATAGGGAAACATTATAGCAACAAAGTATGTTAAAGCCTCCCTCCCCAGAAGAACAGGAACACAGAATCCCCTAACCTTGTGGGTAAATATTAATGGCGCTGAGTAGGGTGGGGAGGGTAAGCTAGGAATGTCCACAGCACTGGGCAGCAGTGATGGACAGTGGACATTAAGGCATCCAGGGATGCCTGAAGGATAAAGGCATCATCAGCTTAGAGCCTGTTCAGTCATCAGTCAGTGGTGAACACAGGACAGCAGCGAGCCAAACTATTTAAGAATGAGAGGATTACACACAACAGGCGTGCAAGTTGATTATGGATTTAATGCAGTCCCAATAAAAATTCTGGAAAAATATTTTTTCTTTTGAATATAAACAACTAAATATCAAAGTATATGTGTGTGTGTGTGTGTGTGTGTGTGTGTGTGTGTGTGTGTGTGTATGAAATGTAATAAAACACTGAGGAGGGAGGGGCCTGCAGTACTGGCAAAGGTGACACTCAGATCCATGGGTGGGAAAGGAAGTCCAGAGATGAACCCACAGACATGGCCAGCTTTCTTCTCTGGGTTGGTAGAACTCAGGGAGCTTTCTACCAATGACCTGAAGCCTTAGCCCAAGACAATTTATCTGCTATAATGGTACAAAAATTATGGTATGGTGAAAAGACAGTTTTTGTAATAAATTGGGCTGGAAAGTGACATTCATACACAAAAGGGAAATCTTGAGCATTTATAAATAAATGGTTAACTCAAAACAGATTGTAAGTCTACATGCAAATATAAAAAATGGAGACATCCCATGAAAGTGCATAGAAAAAATATCTCTCTTGGGGTCAGGCAGAGGTCTTAAGTGCAGTACTGAAAGAATGAGTCATGGAAGGAAAAAAAATAAGGAAAAATTGAATTTTGTCAAAATTAAAATCTCTTTCTGTTCTGGAAGTGATATATAGTCCGTTAAAAAGAATATGCATGGGGCTGGTGAGATGGCTCAGCGGGTAAGAGCACCCGACTGCTCTTCCGAAGGTGATAAGTTCAAATCCCAGCATCCACATGGTGGCTCACAACCATCCGTAACAAGATCTGGTGCCCTCTTCTGGAGTGTCTGAAGACAGCTACAGTGTACTTACATATAATAAATAAAAGTAAATCTAAAAAAAAAAAGAATATGCATGATGAATTAGAGACTGGGAAGAAATATTTGTACAGCTTATATCAACAAAGAGCTATCTAGAATTTGTATAAAGTCTCAAACTAAACAATTTAAAACAACAACAATTTACAATCAGTTAATGGGTTGGTAGGGAAGAGAGCAAAGTTTTCTTCAGTGGAGAAGCCTGTGGTAAAGTACCCATATTCTTATTTTTAAAAACCCTCACTTATACTCCTTTAATCAACCCTAATAAAATTCACACACACACACACACATGAGAAACAGTAGAAAAGAAACAGGATTAGTAAGGGTGGGAGAAAGAACGTGAATATGATCAAAGTACATCATGTACATGTATGGAAATGTCCCAGTGAAACCTATTATGTATAATTGACATATGCTAATTAAATAATTTAAAAATAAGATGTAAGAAAAAGTTACCTTTTCATAGATACTTCAGTACTAATTAATACCATGTTTAACCACATAACTTCTTTGTCTACTTTATTCTGCTACAAGACACCCCAATAAAACACCAAAGTTTGGGTCACAGAAAGAGCCCCTATCTGAGGGTCAGGAGACAAGACCTCCCCCCACATCTCTTCTTAGATACTTGAAACATGAAATAGTATCTGAGTACCTTCAACTGTCAAGACCTACTATGCAACCATTTCTTCCCAACTGAAACCTTCTCTTCAGGTTAGAGGAACTAGAGAACTCTTAAGATGAAGGGAACTATAGAAACTTGTATGGCTCAGAAGTTCACGAAAATTACAAGATTTACAAAGCTTCCTCCAAGGTTATACAAAGCAGGAATCAGTTGCTGGGGAAGAGGAGACTCTCGTGAGAGTTACCTACACCTTTCCAGGAGGCTTCAAACATACAGCTTTTGTGAGTCTTCACCCATGATGGGTGTGCCTTTTGAAGATGTAGCTGCCTTTGAATTGCCCACATTCCTATCATCTCTTACCTATACTCCTGTAATTAACCTGAATGAATTTATTGGTTCACCAACTACAGTTGAGTAGAATTTGGGTTGTTGTAGTGTCTTACGTGTCATGAACAGACATTTGTTCATAGTTTTCCAGGAGAAGTTACCTAAAACCTCATACTATAACTTTTTTCTATACTTTACTAATGTCCTGGCATCAACGAATGGACCGTACAAAAGGACCGTACAAACGATATGTTAGTTAAAGCGAAATTGACAGGTACAACAAACAGGACCGCCCCCACCCCCAACTTCATCATGTCCCACACTCTGGTCCTTTTGCCTCTAAGCCTCTGTGGGTTCTGGTTCTAGGCAGGTGGAGTTTGGATTGCCTTGGGCACAAGGCACAAGGACTCACAGGGAAAGGCCAGCAACCACATCCTCAACAACCAGGTAGTTGGGCTACTTCATACTTCTGTATGCTTCTATAGGTTCTGCACTTCAGATGTGGTCTGCAGAGAAACTGAACTACTAAAGTCAAGGACAGTCTCTAGCGGGAGAGGGAAGAAGGTGACTCAGAGCAGAGATCCCAACCCCAGGAGCACCACCATCTGCTCTGCACCGTGCTCACCCTGCCTCAGCTCCTCGAGGCAGGAGTCGGAGCCACTCACCAACAATGGTCGACGTGTACTGATAGGGCTCTGACAGGAAGTGTGGGAGGGTGAGGACAAAGGCCCCTGCAGCCAGGAGGAGACCCCCTATGCCGATCATCCGTGGGCGGTTCACCCGGCTGCCAAAGTAGCTGACGAAGATGATGAGGATAGCGTTGCTGATCTGCAGAGGAGAACAAGGGATGCGGTGAGAGGTCCCGCCCTCCTCCAGCCCAGAGGAGACCCGCCATAGCTCACCTAGGGAGAACAGACAGGGAAGGGGCCGTCTGACTTTAGTGCAGTCCCTGACAAAGCCATGCTAGCCTTGCCCAGATGGTCTTACTCATGCTGTAGATTCACGGCATCGGCTTTCCCTCGGTCATCAGAAACCCATCCCGGCCTCAGCTTTTTAGACCAACCCAAGGAAATTATCTGAAAACATGAAGAACTAACCTAAACACTGGGTGTCTATACACAAACCCTGAGTGTGTGTGTGTAGGGTGCATGTGTCAGCAAGTGGGTGTGCTTCTGTGCATACGTGTGTTTCTCTCTCTCTCTCTCTCTCTCTCTCTCTCTCTCTCAGACAGTTTTTTAGTAGCTGGAAGCTAGGCAAGTTGTCTAGGCTGGTTGACTCCAGGGATCCCCTCGTCTCTACCTCCCCAAAGCTAGGAGAATAGACACATGTCACTACTACTCCTGGTTTTTTAAATGTAGGTTCTAGGGATGGGACAACTTGGGCCCTCGTGGTTGCATAATTAGCACCTTACCGTCTAAGGTTTTTCCCTAGTCCTTCTAGAAAAGTCTTTTGGGGAAAAATTTCAAGGTAGCCTCCAATCCTGGCTGGCTGCTGGAGTAGCATATATTTTTAAATTAAACTCCTAACTTAAATGAGGTCCAAAGTAATGGACTCTGGACTGAACGTCAGAATGACAACCAATCAATGTGCATGGCCCCAGACACCACACAACTACTCTCATTGTATACTTTCTGCTGGTTAATTTTTTTGTCAACTTGGTATGAACTCGGGTCATCCCGGAAGAGGAAACTTCAATCAAGAAAATACCTCTATCAGTTGGCCTGTAGGCAAGTCTGTGGGACATCTACCTTGATTAGTGATTAGTGTGGGAGGGTCTGGCCTACCGCGGGTGATGCCGTCCCTGGTCAGGCGGTCCTGGGTTGTAATAACAAAGCAATCTAAGCAGGCTGACAGAGGAAGCCAGCTTTCCTGTGTGATCTCTGCCTCTGCTCCTGCTTCAGTCCCTGCCCTGGCTTCCTGTGATGGTGACTTAGGATGGAAGTGTAAGCTAGATAAACACTCTCTTTTCCAAGTTCCTTTTGGTCATGGTCTTTATCAGAGCAACCGAAAGAAAACTAGAACTTGACAGTCAAACAGTGTCATATTTCCATCCATGAAGTCAGGATGTAACCTGAACCATGGAGGCCCATTTTAGATTGTCTACACTGTCCTAGAACAATCTTGTGAAAGAATGGGCTTCTGCCCCAATAACTCTAACCCACCCCATCCACATCCTAAATTCTTCAAAAACAAAGGACAAGGACCATACCACTTCCAAGTCCTGCCCAGTGTGAACATCAGGAACACTGTTCCTGGTGCTCCTTAGAAGGGATGTCCCTTTGTGCCCACCGCTTTGACCCCGCATGTCCTTCCTCTCTCATGCGACCTTCTCATGGATCCTACTGTCCATCTACTAGAGATTTATTTCTACATGTTTATCTTAGCTTTTTGTCTGTCTGTTCCTTTCTGCCTCCCCAGCATCTAGGACAGTGTCTGGCCCAAAGTTGGTGCTCATTAACATGTGTCAAGGAGCATGACCGACAGTCAGAGGCTGCGGCACCTACAGGAGGCTCTGAGGGTATGTGAGGTGTGAGTGGAGACAGCCTGGCTTTAGCAGGAAGCCCTCCAGCCTGAGGGTTCTAGAACATTCTGCAGCAGGTATCCAGAGAGAGGGAGAGCGTCTTCTTGAGCTTCTTGGGTTTCATTTCTTTCCTTTTAGCATCTCTATTATTTTTTTGTATGTGGACTAAAGCGTTGGACCATTTCAGCTGTCAGCTGATTCGAAAGGGTCTGTGCATGTCAGATGGTGGAGGGCTCCAAAACAAATCCAGGAAGAAAGGTCGGGGTGTGTGGGCCTGCACTCGTCTGCAGAAGCCATGGTTGGTTTCTCTGTGGGTTACTAGACCTCAAAGCTGTGGTCTGAACCTCAAAACTGCAGTTGTTCTAGCCAAGGAAAGGACTCCAGGTCTCACACCCGGAGTGCCTCTAAAACAGCTCCACCAACTCGCTGGTGTTAAACACTTGCAATCTGACATAAAGCCCATTATGAGCACACTCTGCCCTTCTGTGTCTCAAAACCAAAGGGCTCTAGAGACTGGGGGTTGACACCTAGGGACCTAGGGATCCAACCCGCTGTGTCTGTTCATCCTTCAATGTTATGTCAGAATGGATAATAGGAGCTGCTGCTTTCCAAGGCCAAGATACCCAGGGCTTCTCTGTTGGAGCCCCTCACTTGCCTTTGAACTCTGCCATAGTCATTCTGTGTCCTTTCATTTCACCTGGGCCCAGGAAGGCTTTGAGATTGGAGCTTCAGTCTGAAGATCTGTACTCACCACACACTCAGATGGCTTCACTCAACCCGGCACCAAGCTGGACTCTCTTTACACACCTCTGCCCCCCCCCCACACACACACACATACGTTTACTCACCACCAGCAGCAGCAACAGCAACCTACAAACTCCATGTGCTCCCGGACCACAGTTTTATTCCAAGCATTCAATGATGCAGATAAAAGTTTAGGTGTGGGAGTCATAGTTTTGGGTCCTCTTGACTGCTATAAGAGGGTCTACCCTAGACCCTCATTTATTTAGTCAAGGAGCCTAGAACACGATATGAGAAGAATCCAGAAGCTGTGTCTGGACTCACCAAGAACTGTGGGTGACTTGTGATATATCCAAGGGCCAGGGCCAGGCTTTGGTGACATAAATGGCAAAGGTTTGTTTCCTTGCTGTCTGTTGTCTATGAGGACAATATTAAATCAAATATTAACCAAAATTTAGAGGTGGTGTTCTGCACTAGGAGGTAAATCCTGACCCTGTTATGCACCTCTCAGAGGTTAGGTCAGTGCATACAATGAAAAATTGTCAAGAGTGTCCCACTCAGGGCTGGAGAGATGGGTCAGTATTTAATAGCACTGGCTGCTCTTGCAGAAGACCCAGGTTCAGTTCCCAACACCTACATAGTTGTTCACAGCCATCCATAACACCAGTTCCAGGAGATCCAATGCCTTCTTATGGTCTCCTCAGACAGCAAACATCTATCTGCTATGCATGCAGACAGACAGACAGACAGACAGACAGACAGACAGGCAAGCAGGCAAGCAGGCAGAACTTTCACACAAACAATACACAAGTCTGATTTTAAAAATCTTTTAGAATAAAGGGCCTCCCACTCACCTCATTCAAACTGGAGATGAGACCGGAGGAAGAACTGGAGAGCCCAAAGCGCTTCTCGATAGTGGTGAGGCTGCTCTTGAAGTAGGCGCTGTAGAGCAGCTGGCAGAGCTGTAGGAGGCCATGGCAAAGCACAAAGACCTGGGGAGATAGATGACAGGCCTGTGAGGTCTCTGCCCAGGGTCCCAGGTGCCTGCCCAGCCTTCCATCCAGGGCTCTCTGAGACAGTTGCCACTGTCTCCTCATGGAAACACTTCATGGATGGCTCTGAGGGTGAAATTATCAGATACCACATATTCCACCCCATGGCAAACTGTCTGAAAGTGCTAGTCACTACCCATTTACCAGGGGTTTTTCTGTTGTTTTGTTTTGTTTTGTTTTGTTTTTTGAGACCCTGTCTCTTGTCTCCCAAGTTGGCTTGAAACTCTCTGAAGCTGAGGATGACCTTGAACTTCTGATCCTTCTACCTCTACTCTGTGCTGAGCTCACAGGCCTGTGCTACCACATTCTGTTTCTATGCTGTGCTGGGGGTTGAACCTAAGGCTTTGTGCAGACCAAGGCAAGTACCCTACCTAATGAGCTATAACTGTTGTCAGGAAGAGATGACTAAAACCACGGGAAATGCCATCCCCAAGCAAGGTCCCCACTTAGACAAGTGTCAAGGGCCTTTGCCACCTTGAGTTGCTCCCTAACCGTATAGTACTTTTCTCATGAACTGCTAGTTGGTCTTCCAGCTGTGCCATGAGAGGGCTGAAGGCCATTCTCTACTCAATCTGGACCTCGGTTTGGATGCTCCACTCCTCCTGGCATGGCCTCCATTCCTAACCTCCATCCTCCAAGGCCCAGGAAGTCCTCATGTCTCCAGGAAGGTGGTTTGGCAGAGTCCTCTACTAACCATCTCCTTAAATGAATATCCTCATTCTGTCTTACCAGGCTTGTCAGGGATATCTTGACCTCCTACCAAGAACATTTCTGACCAATCATATTTCCCTCTGGATGGATGCGCAAGGCCTTGGAGAAAGAAATGCCCAGAGGTTAATTGTCACTGTGTCCTAGCTGGCCTCACATGCCTTGTCCTGTGTGTGCTCAGAAAATGTGAGTTCCATACTGGACAGGGTTAGATATCATCTTGCCATATGGAAGAAGAACTTGATGGTGTCCTCAGCTCCGGCTTGTGTCCTCCTGGGATCTCAGCTGCTGCATGAACAGGCACCGAGCCACAAGTCCCACATCCCTAATTTGTGCTTGGAAGGTTTCCTTTGGGTAGTGTTTCTACTCCAGGGAAGGGTAGGGTGCTGTTATGTTTCATACTCTGCTAAAGTTATTCTCGGGATTTGAAGGGCTGGTGTCTGAGAAGAGCAACTGAGCCTCCACCTTCACTGTCATTTCCCTCCAAAACCGAGCTGGTCTCGCTGGTGGGGCCTCCCTCCAGCCTGTGGAATGTCCTAGCTGCTGGGACAGAACCTTGGCAAGGCCAACTTGAGGCTTCTGTGACAGAGTCCAGGACTCGCTGCATGTCCATCTGTACTCACGGTCTCTAAATTCAAGAAGGCCACCGTACTCAGGGAAATAGATAGCTCTCTAAACTGCTGCCTGCCTCTGAGCCCCAACAACCAGCTCACTCCTCACCGGAAGCAGCGGAGAGCCTGCTGGCCAGAGGAATCTCTCCAGTCCTGCCTCCTAGAAAGTGTCTCCTGTGTTTCCTTTCATTGGCTGGAATGTTTTCAATCTTTTTCAAGTTATGTATTTTATGTATATGAGTACACTGTAGCTGCCTTCAGACACACCAGAAGAGGATCTTATTGTAGATGGTTGTGAGCCATCATTGTGATTGCTGGGAGCTGAATTGAGGACCTCTGGAAGAGCAGCCAGTGCTCTTAACTTCTGAGCCATCTCTCTAGCCCCTATTTTTAATATATTATGATAAAATAGTTTTTTGAGAATGAGTTTTTGCCCCAGTTTGTTTTCCAAAATGGAGAAACTGTGGCAATTGCAGAAATTCAAAGAAGGATTTGAAGCAGAAGTCATGAGAAGCACTGCTATCCGGGTTTCTCAGACTTGTTCTTACAGAGTTAGCTTCCTTAAACAGCTCAGGGGTCACCTTCCCAGGGAATGGTGCCATCACGATGGGGTGAGCTCTCCTGTATTAATTCACAATCAAGACAAGCCCTCACAGACATGCCCACAGATCAACTCCATAAAGACAATTACTCCACGAATATTCTTTTTGATTCTAGGCTATGTCAAGTTGACAGGTGAGGACTTCCTGGGCCTTGGAGGATGGAGGTTACGAATGGAGGCCATGCCAGGAGAAGTGGAGCATCCAAACCGAGGTCCAGATTGAGTAGAGAATGGCCTTCAGCCCTCTCATGGCACAGCTGGAAGACCAACTAGCAGTTCATGAGAAAAGTACTATACGGTTAGGGAGCAACTCAAGGTGGCAAAGGCCCTTGACACTTGTCTAAGTGGGGACCTTGCTTGGGGATGGCATTTCCCGTGGTTTTAGTCATCTCTTCCTGACAACAGTTATAGCTCATTAGGTAGGGTACTTGCCTTAGTCTGCACAAAGCCTTAGGTTCAACCCCCAGCACAGCATAGAAACAGAATGTGGTAGCACAGGCCTGTGAGCTCAGCACAGAGTTGACAGGTGATGCTAACTAGGCCAGTGAATATTAGTGAAGATAGGATAAAGGTGTCGCTGATGGTGTTGGTGATGCTAGGGAAGTCTTGCAGGACATGTGAAAAGGGACCAGATTAAAGACTCCCACAGAAGTTGAGCGGTCATTAACTCTAAATGGAATAAAATACAGAAGCCAAGGAGGCAAGGCCAGACGTGAAAGGGGGCCCAAGGTCAGAGTTAGTGTACTTTAGCTTCTGAGCGTTGTGTTTAGAGAAGACCCATCTCCCTTCCTTTCAATTAGTAATGAATTAACAGACGTGAGTAATTCCTACCGACTTCCTCTGTTGTCTCCCGAGAGGAAGATGGGGATGGTGGAAGAGAAACTGCCTCAGAGTCTTTCCTGAAAGATACTCCTTTGCTATTTCCAGTAAGTACTGGATTTCCGCATCTTCACCCCTGGGCCACAGTGAGGGCCCTTTCCATGTCCCTTTGCCACAATGCTCATGTCAGCAGTAGCCACTGCAACTGTGGCCAGACTGGGTACCTCACGGATGCTCTGTCAGAGGTACTGATGCGCATCTGAGCCCCATCCTCCAGGGGACACAGCAGATGAAGACAGGTGGGATGTGCAGCTATAACAGCAAGAGAAAATGCAGGGGAAAGAGGAAGCCATAGAGGGGTGGGTTGGCAGAGCTTGCTGGAAGGGACCACTCCCAGGGTCACAGGCATCTGGCTCTGCATACCATTTCATGAGGACAGAACCAGGAGACTTTGTCCTTATCTGCTCTGACTTACTAAATACTGACTCATAACCAGCAGGAGAGGAAAAATGATCACCAGTTGGTGGGGGGGAGGGGTAAATGCTACCCCGTGAAGAGGATGAGCCTTGAGGGGAGATGTAGCTTGACAGTGAATTAGTGGGACGTGCTAGCTGAGTTACAGCCTCTCTCTGCTTCACTTAGGACAGCCATCCTGGTGTACGCAGTTTTGGGTTTGGGAGTCAAACAGGCCTAGGTTCGGATCCTGGCTCTGCATAGAATCTTTGGCTACCAACGGGGTCACTCTGAGCCACAGTACCCAGGAGCTATAACACCCTAGTGGAAAGGATTACCCAGGGGCTGTGTTTGGGATTCTTGGCCCCATGCTGGACCCACAAGCTGCCCAGACTCATTCCCTTCCTCACCCCTAGTAATGAGCTTCTTCTCTGTGGCTTTCGGTTCTGTGCCATGAGAAGCGGAGGCTGCATGTGCTACATTCAGAGAACTGTAAAGGTGGCTCCTTGCTCCACACACTCCAAATACAGTGGGATTCCCAGGAGAAAAATGTCTGGAGATGGGTGCATACTACAGCCTTCCCTCAGGAAAAGCTGCAATTATGTTAGCATGTCAAAGACTTCATTAAAGACCTGTTCAGCTTTGTTTAAGCCAATCCCNTGATGCCCATGATGGTAGAGAGAGGTCTGGGGCCCAAGGCAAGTTTCAGTGGCATGCGGAGGACAACTAACTGTAGAGTAAGTAATCAGGGCGAGGGACAGCTGAGAACTCAGGATAAATGGGGAGGCATCAAATGACACCCTGGACACAGTTTTGGTTGGTTGGTTCTCATTGTCATGTTCATGACTCGTTCTTTTTCCTAGTCTAGACATTGAGCTATAGGTAACTGGCGTTAGACCACAGAAGCACTGGCTGGCCCTGAAGCTGCCAGGCAGCTGGCACACAAACCCCCAGGTAATAAATGGATGCCCCTGCTCTCCTCACCCAGCTCTGACTTTGTGAACACAGCTCTCAGGGAGGGAGGATTTTCCCCTCATGAGCCCTCATGACCACTAGGATGTGATTTCACTGGGGTAATTCAGACTGGAGCTGGCTAGCATGATAAAAAGTCTTAAGCGGCCTAAGAGTGGCCTGACTGAACATCAGCTGATGACCTTCCAGTGTTTCTAGGTGGCAGCTGTCTGTGTCCCAAATATTGTCATGATACACTAGAAGAAGCAGCCATTCCCAAAGGAGGGAGGGGGGAGGGAAGGAGAGAAGAAGGAAAAACCACAGACACAAACATTCCTCTCATGCTACATGTATGTTAGGTGTTTCTGGGTATGCCCGGGCTGCTCTGAGTCCTCTGCTGCCTGCTTTAGCTTCTTTGACCTCAGAGAGGACTTGGGAGATAGCTCAGCCTGTGAGATATTTGTAGAGCAGCCAATCAGTCCCCAGAACCTATGGGAAAACCCCCAAAGAACTGGGTGTAGTTGTGTGCACTTGAAATCCCAGTTCTGCTATGACAGAGGCAGAAGGATCCCTGGAGCTTGCTGGCTAGACAGCCTGGCCTAGTGGAGGAGACCCAGATCCTAGAGAAAGATGCTATCCTAACAGCAACAGCAACAGCATACACCCCTGGGCTCTTCCTCTTCCCTCTCTAAGCTGGAGCTGACTACAGCCTAGACTGACAGGAATACTAACTACTGTATAGAGGACTGGAATTCTTGACCAGATGGGTTTCAAATCGCAGCTCCAGCCCAAAGGGACTCCTGGCCTCTGTCAACCAGATTTCATACAGAACATTAAAATCTGTTTACATATTCTTTTACATGTTTTGTTTTTCCCCCTTCATCTTATCATCTATATAACAATGTGTAAATGTTTTTTTTTTTAAAAAAAAAAAAAACCTCAAGCAGCACAGAAGGGCTCAGAGTAGCAAACCTATGTATGGGCAAGCAGCTTTAGCCACTCCAGCGGTTCCACGGAACAGGCTTTCTATGGGCAAGCAGCTTTAGCCACTCCAGTGGTTCCACGGAACAGGCTTTAGCCACTCCAGCGGTTCCACGGAACAGGCTTTCTGTGGTTCTGATGATCACACATCTCAAGCCGCTATGTTTGTTCTAGGATGTCTTGCTCTGCCACTTTAGAGTATGCACCATCGTGGATCGGGGTTTGGTCACCTAGATGTGTCCTTCTCCCTGCCCCTCCTAGCTGTTCACAGTTCTGACAGTCTTTTATTATTATCAGACCACCCCACTCTGTGGCAAATAAACCGGAAGCCACAGGAGCCAGTCCCCCACCTCCTGGTGACAGTGCCCTTGGCTCACGATGAAGGGACACTTGGGTTGTCCCCTGGGACAAAGGGCTGTCCTCTGCTTACCATCACCCCCCAGATTTCAGCTTTCTACCTCACAATACTCACAGATTCTATCCCTGCTGCCTCTGGGGTTGCGGCAGGCTTCGGGTTCGCCACCACTGGACACCCTTTGAAGGGACCTGAGAGTCTGTGACTCCTAGTCTGACCATCCACCAACCATTGTCCATGCCACAGAGTTCTTTCATTCATTCATAGTATGTCCCCCTTTTTAATTGTTTCTGGTTTTTTTTTATCATCCTTAATCACTGTTTTTATCATAATGAGGATGCTGGAGCTGAGGAGAAGTGAGCATATGCTTAGTCCACCATCTTGAATTACAAACCCAATCCATTCCCATCCTGGTGCCCCTACTTTCTCAATGAATAAAGAAGGGCTCCAAGAAGCATATTTAATAAGTGCCTCATAAATAGAAAATGTTCTACACGTGTATGTGCACATCTTCTATGTCTCTCCCACTTGCCAGATAAGACATTTATATCAGCCTATCATGGAGCGGAGTCATTTAAGAGAAAGCCTATTTCATAACAAGGTGTTGGATCTCTCATATAGTTTACTGACCGCTGTACTGAAATCGGAGGACAGCGTGGTGGTGTGGGTGTACCTTTTCAAATCACAGTGGTGTCAAGAACATCATTTATTATATGCTGGGCAGTGGACTAAACTGTCAACCCCAAAGTACAAACAGATCCTCCCTCTCCCCAGCGCACTCGGGTTATGACACTGTTATCTCGCTGGCCGAGTGTTACAGTGCAAGGTGTGCCTCTGACTGTAGGCATTCGGCCTGACGGTGGTTCCTACTCTGTGTGTGCTCCTATCCACTTAACTTCCCTGCCCACAGCTCATCCTCCTTGCTGGCCGGCAGTGGCCAGGGGTTAAGTGCTGAATGGTGAGGTCCTAGGTTCAAGGTACCCTATTGCAATACATATAAAGATGTTTCCAGTGTCATCTGACATTTCAGAAAGAGAGAAAGGAGAGAGAGAGAGAGAGAGAGAGAGAGAGAGAGAGAGAGAGAGAATCAGTTGGTGCCTCTGAGACCCACCTGAGAGGCCCCCAGAATTGGAAGATGGATGGTAAATCCTTCTTACTGTCTTTCCAAAGGAACAGTGGGATGTAAAACAAAGATATGATCTAGGGTGAAAGGCTTGGAAAATCCAGGGAGCCTGCCTAAGCCTCCTGTACTTTCTGCCGGGCAGAGCCCAGTGCCCCACTGGGGAGTGTCCCCTTCACACAATCATTCAGGAAATCAAGTATATTCCCATGCAGGAAGAATGTCTGCACAAGATAACACTCAGATTTAAAATAGCCAGCCTGGGCTCAAAGTTGATGTCCTTTGGAGTAGAAATAAGCCAAGCTAATATTCCTGATGTAGGGAATATTAGCATTGTTAGGAACTAGAAAAGCCCTTTGTCCTGATGGTTCTTGAAAGAGAAAGAAAGAAAGAAAGAAAGAAAGAAAGAAAGAAAGAAAGAAAGAAAGAGAGAGAGAAAGAAAGAGAGAAAGAAAGAAAGAAAGAAAGAAAGAAAGAAAGAAAGAAAGAACAAGAAAAAGAAAAAAGTACCAGAACATTCTAAAAAGGAACACGGAAGATCCAAGACACCTCCTGTCTCTTCATAGGGAAGGAAGAAGGCAATTCGGGAGTCTGGATCTGGGGTTACAATCTCACTAGAAAGGATCTTTGATAAGATGGGGTCCTGGGGTGTCCTCTGAAATAAAAGGAAATGTAGAACTTCACTGTGTACATGAAGCCTGTGGCTTTCCATGCTGCACCCTCATTTTAAAGCTGGGGCATAAAGGAGAGAAGCAGTGGAAATCCTGGACCCCAAACCACACCAGGAACCCTAGAAGGCATCCAGCATTGGATGTTCCCAGATGCTCTGGTTTCCCCATCCCGGGGTGGGGGCGGAGCTTCCTGCTTAGTGGTCAGCACCAGGAGTGTGTGAGGCAGACCACTGCAAGGAGGTGGTGGCGGGGTGTCATGGAAGAGCAAGCTAAGAGATGGCCTGGGAGTTTAAATGCACGCATGTGAGACTCTATGGATTTATCATATTCACTAGAAGAATGTTTTCCTGGGCAAATAGATTCTTGGAAAAAAATTATCCCTGGTGTTCATGTCAATATATGCTTGAATTCTTTTCCAGAGATTTTGAAAAGCTTCTGTTGTCTTTTAAGACAGTAAAAACACTCCTTAATGGAGAACAAGCACCATCTTGTGCTTGGGGGAAGTTGGCTCGCAGTCACCTGTTGGGTTGAAAGGAAGCCGCAGTTGTCCAACGTGCCTTGAATGCATTTATGGCAGGGAAGGGACATCCAGACCCTGTGAATATGGAAACGTTGCTATTTTATATCCTTCCTCATCTTTGTTCTGGTAACAAGATGGGATGTCAATATTTTTTCTCACATCCTGGAAGGATTTGAAGATAAAGCCCGTCCCTTCCTGCCCTCAAGCAAAGGGAAGCCAGTTTTTCAGATAGAGAAAGTGCAAACTCTAATACAAAGACAGTCTCACAAGAGTCCAGGACCTCAGGAGCCGACCTCCAGGGAGGGGTCCTATGGTCCTATCAGTGGGCAATGGCTGTCAGGGAGCTCTGAGGGAGGGCATATGGGGCTGTTACATCATCTTCTTTGTCTCTGTTATCTGTTTCCATCTCTCTCTCTTTTTTTTTCAGGCTTGGCATGTTGTCACTATCACATCAGTAACCAGCGCATGGTACATGTTCAATAAATGCTTGCAAACTTAGATAATCTCACATGACCCTGTGAAGAAGGTGACAAAGGCCCAGGGCAACTTGCAAACCCATCTCCTTTTGTAGTTGGCAAACGACAGCAGCCAACAGACGCAAAGTCACACTGCTCTTCCATTGTGTGACAATGTCGAGTCTTCTGAGGGCTCAGAGAAAGGAGGTGCTACAGAGATTGTTTTTGCTGAAGTTGACAGTACCTGACCATCACATCAATGGGCTCTCCAAAAAGTATCTAAGTTCTATAGGACTCCCCCACCTCCTCTCTCCTTTCTATCCCACCTCCTACCCATCTTTCTCTCTTGTCTCTCTGTCTCTGTCACTCTCTCCGACTGAGATAGGGTCTAGTTATATAGCTTAGGCTAGCCTCAAACTTCTACCTCCCAAGTGTCAAATGTCAGGATCACAGATGTGCACCACTGTACTGGCTAATTCAACAAGGATGGGCACTGGGGTACATGATGTCACTTCCTCTAGGTCTGTTTTTATTGTAAAAACCTTGATGATAGATGTCTTCTCTATCCCCCAGATGTTGATGGTACCCAGGAGGTATATCAGTACTTTCACATGTACCAACCTTTGGTGTATCGTTTACCTACTGGTGGGAGCATGGATGCTTACTGAAGCCCTTTTCCCAGGCATGTCTTCTTCTCAACTGTGCCTCTCCTATTTCCACTGATTTCCTATCAAGTCCATGCCCCGTCATTCCTGCCTCCCTACAGTGTTTTCTGGATTCTAGCTTTTGCCCTCGGTGCCTCCAAGCCAAATCTCAAATTTTGTTACATTCTTCATCTATGTTGGTCCCCTCCAGTCCCTGACACCAGCAGCTAGTGACATCCTCTGGCTCATGGATACATCCCTTTCTCATTTCCTATACCTACTCTTTCCTTGTTCTGATCTACTCTTTAAACAACAGCCAGGGAAGTCTTCTGAGAAAGCTTTTACTGGAGTATGACATTCACACAGAAAATGCATATGTTGTAAGAGTACAGCTTAAAGGTTCCCAAGCTGGCTACAGTTCAAGGACCCATAATAAAAACTAGAACAGTACCAGCTTCCCCAAAGGTCTCTGGGTCCCTTCAGTTGCCACCTGCCTCACCTCCATGGCAGAAACTCTTCTGAGTTCCAAGAGCTAGGGTCAGTTTGCCCTTGGGCTTTGTGGGAAGGGACTTTTAAGTGGCAGCATGATTGAAAATGGAGACCAGAGTCTGCTGTGACAGTGACAAGCCACCATCTTGGATAAAAATCTGAGCCCAGTCCACAGCCTACAGTGCTGTTCACATTCAAACTCACCCACCTTCCCTTCCACCTAAGCTTCCCAGCACAGTGGCCACAACCCAGTGCCAAAGTGTGTCCATAAATAGAAAGCGTGAAGTTGCTGGGGCAACAAATGATGGTGAGAAATGCTTTCTTCTTTGACCACTCTTCCTTCTGTGTGTGTGTGTGTGTGTGTGTGTGTGTGTGTGCTCCCACACATGTGGTATGCATGTGATGTGCATGTGTGTGCATGTGTGCCTCTCTCCCTCTTCCTTTTCTTCCCCTGCTCGTGTGTATGTGCCTGTGGTATGCATGTCTGTGTGTCTCTGTCTGTCTGTCTGTCTGTCTCTCTCTCTCTCTCTCTCTCTCTGTATACATATGCATGTCTGTGTATGGAGGCCAGAGAAGAACCTCAGTTGCTGTGGTGATAAATGTCCCTTATAAGAGTTGCCTTGGTCATGGTATCTCTTCACAGCAATGCAACCCTAACTAAGACAGCTGCCATCCTCTTCTTTGAGACAGTGTCTTCCACTGACCTGGAGTTGAGAAGTAGGATAAGCTGATTGGCCAGCAAACCCCTGGATCCCCCTGTCTGCACTCTCTCCCACTCAGTGCTGGGATGACAAGAACCCCACACCACCACACTCAGTTTTGTTATTGTTTTTAAAAATTTATTTATTTACTCACTTTACACCCTGATCACCCCCTGATCACAACCCCCATCATCCCAGTCCTCCCTTCACATGGCCCCTTCCCCCCCCTCCTTTTCACCTTTGAGAAATAAGTCCTCCACTGGGTGCCAACCCACCCTGGCATCTCAGGTCACTGCAGGACTAGGCGCATCCTCTCCCACTGAGGCCAGACAAGGCAGCCCAGTTAGGGGAACAGGATCCACAGGCAGGCAACAGAGTCAGGGTAAGTCCCTCCTCTAGTTGTTGAGGGAACTGCACAGCTGCTACAACTATGCAGGGGGTGGAAATAGTCCAGCCTGGGTATGCTCATTGGTTGGTGGTTCATTCTCTGGGAGCCCCCAAGGATCCAGGTTAGTTGACTCTGTTGGTCTTCCTGTGGAATCCCTGCCCCCTCCAGATTCCTCAATCCTTGTTTTTATTTTCTAGTGTGGACTCTGGGGATTGAACTCAGCTCCTCGTGCTTACATGACAAACTCTTCACCGCCTGATCTGCCTTCCTAGCCTCCAGCCCCTCTTTTCATGAGCTCAGCAGGCTAGTGTCAAGGACTGCCCCTTGAGCTACAGCTCTCCGCTGTTCCTTTGGGGGCACCGAGCCCAGAGTGTGATTGTGAGCCCAGAGTATGATTACAATCGCTTCCTTGAGTGCTCAGGGACCTAGCCATTCTCGGCATCCAGCACACAGCAGCAGGGTGCGGTGGAAATGACCACAGAGGCAGGGTAAGCACGAGGAAGAAGCAATCCTCTCCAGAAACACTAACGATCACAGAAAAGGCAAGGAGTGAATGTCAGGGAAGGACCCCACTCTTACCCAGACACCCAAAATCTAGCATTAAATGCATACAAATACAGACTTTGTCAAATTAGTTGTAAATTCGCTGTAGAAGCAGGTGCTCTCCTTTTCCTGTGGCCATGGCTCCCCCCTGAAAGTTCTAGACACAAAGAAATTTACAAATTTCTTTGTCATCAATCCTTGTGGATTGATTCTTTCATTCTCTTCAGAATCCCACAATCATTTTCTAGCCCAGAGCTCCCGACAAACTCATCTCCCTATAGAGGAGTGAAGCCTTGGTCTCAGTTTTGACCTTTGGTCTTTCCTGTGGGTTTAATCTGGCAGACAGACAACGGACTGTCAATTTTTTTTTTTTTCTGGGCATGAGAAACAGAGTGTTAAGCTGTGCCCCTGGAGTACCCAGGAAAGAGTGGAGCAAGTCCCTTCCCACATGAGTCAGCGCCCAGGTGGGATGGGAAAGAACTTTCATTCAGGAAAACCCCTGCCCAGGGCAACCTATGTCCACCCACCACCCATTCATCAACAGCGGGAGACCTTCCGAAAAACTGCAACACACTTGCTGGAAGCCACAGAGGAGGTCTGAGGACAAAGTTTTAGTAGGTCCCCAAACAGACGTACAAGAAACATGGAGGAGAGGACCTGAGGAACGTGTGTGTGTGTGTGTGTGTGTGTGTGTGTGTGTGTGCGCGCACGCGCTTGCATGCAGATACCTGCCTACCTCCCCTGAACGGATCCCTGGCCCAACTCACTGTCAACACTGTCTCCTCTGGTTGATCCTAAGTAAAGGTCCCTCTCCAGGTGACAGTGTTGCAGAGTCTATACATCCATACCCACAAGTGAGCTTTCCCTCCACTCACTGATCACAGGTCAGGGTCCTCGCCATAATCAGCACTCACAGGCAGACAGACACACTTGTTCTGACATGGGGGCACAACATGCTCTATCATGGTCACCTCATATCCCTCTTTTCAGCCTGCCAGAGGACCCACAGAGCTACAGGCAGTCTCCACGGGTTCCCCCATCACTCCAAACATGACGTCAGCTCCATGAAAGCTTGGTCCTGTGCAGAGCAGGTCCATCGAGCCAGTGTAAGATTAAAGGCAAGGAAGAGGATGCTAGGAGGAGACAGAAGCCCTTACCCAACATTCAGATCTCCACATTCCATCAGACACCCCAGGAGAAAGAAATGCTTCCCTGCCTTAGGCTGTGAGCGCAATTCTAACACATGACCTCTGGTGGTTCATGAGATGCTCCTGCCATTGACGGTCTGACTTTACCAATGAAGTGACAAAGGCACGGAGAAGGTTCCCATGTGGGTGACTCTGTGGCAGAGAAGCCAGGCTGAGCATCTGTCGCACGTGTTAGGGTCAGAGGAATCTGGAGAACATTCTGGGTGTGTGACAGGAAGAAATTACACTGTGACTGACAATTGCCTCCCTGGGGGGAGGGGGGGGAAGTGCATAGGAGTTCATCTCCATTTGGCCATCACTGAAGAGTTCTAAGCAGGTATGACACATGCTGGACCTCCGGCAAAGGTTGTAATGTAACAGGGGAGAATGCAGGAAAGCAGTCAGGCGAGGTTGCGAAGACAAGGCAGGAAGTCTCTAGTTGGACAAGGGCCAGGCCTAGCGAGCCGCCAAGGGAGAGGAATTCTGGCAAGGGAAGGCCTGAGAGCTGAGGTGGCTCAGGGATGGCGAGGGGCACCTGAGAGAGTGGTGTGAGGGATGCGAGGAGGTCAGAACATGGGCAGGGCAGGGCAGGGCAGGTGGTGAGAGGAAGGAGCAACCGGGCTGCAGGGGAACAGGTGGGAGCGGAGCGGTTGTGCAGAAGTCAGCAGGCAGATGCAGCCTTACTATGTCAGGGTAGAGGGACCAGTAGAGAGAATGAAAGGAGGGAACAGGGATGGCAAAGAAAGCAAGCATCAGTGAGAGGCCTGGCATGGGAGGAAAGCTGGGCAGGGCACCACTGCATATCAAGGACAAGAGCAGCTCCCTCTGGTAGTGTCAACAATTGGCGGCACACTTGGAGAATAAATGGCTCGGGGCTAACGGGGAGTGGCATTGGGAATGGCCTCTGGGTTCCAGCCAGGCCAGCAGCTGGTTCTAGGGCAAGAGGACTTCAATTCTGCTCATTATTCAGCTTCTCATTCTGGTGGGGAGGGGGGGGGGCAGGCAGGGATAGTGTAGAATGAAATTCTCGAGCCCAGTGGAAAACAGGAACCCAATGGCTGCATTGAAAGAAGTCCCTCTTGGGTTCCGTAGGCCTGAAGCCCCTTGAGTGGGTTCCAGCTGGAGGAAAAAAAATCTTCTTTTCTCCATTCTTTTTTCCACTCCTTCCTTCTTCATTGTTTTTCTGGTAATGCTGGAAATCAAGCCCTGGAACCTGTGTGTGCTAGCATGAGCTATATTCCTACCACGACTGATTCCTTTATCTTTATTAGCTTTTACTCCTGCTCGACGCAGCCAGGGGCCTGCCTGCCTGGCAGACTCCATTTCCCCCATGAAGAAGGTGGAAGGCTTACTTGACCTAGAGCCTCCTGGGTGCCTCCTGACAGGTGTGGTGCTACAGTGGCACAAAAAAACAGGACAAAGCCCCAGTCACTTGACAGACACCCTAACACATCTAAACTCTGACTTGTGAGGTCATTCATCTGCAGCCAGACAAGGGCCACTTGATCTCTAATGGTATTTGTGATGTGCTCCAAGCTGAGTCTCTGGTCTAGTCTTTGCATGGGTAGAAGTCTGCACAAGCGATCCTACCCAGAAGTAGAAACTTTCTCAGGAGGGCTGGTAGCCAAGCTGTGCAAGCTATGCTCTGGATGTCCTGTGCTCACTCTCAGCATATGGACCCTACTCATCCCCCCTCCCCCAATGCTGCCATGTTAGCAGTGAAGCAAGGCATATATATATGTATATAATATATAATATATAATATATCGTATATATCGTATATATTGTATAATATAATATATATTATATATGTATATATGTACACATATATGTATATATTGTTCTGGCTTTGCACTAATCAAGACATGATGTCACTGGGCTCTTTATATTATATGTGACAAAGGTCATATATATAAACATACACACACACACACACACACACACACACACACACACACACACACACACACATACACACACATTAATCTTGGCTATCAACTTGCCCAGACTTAGAATTGCCTAAGAGACAAATCGCTGTGCATTTTCAGGGAGGTTGAGCTATAGAGAGAAGACCATCAAGGATGGAAGTGGCTCTCTCCCATTACCTGGGGTCCCAGACTAAACCAAAAGCAGAGTGAGTGCTGAGCACTGAAGGTTATCTCTTTCTCTCTGCTCCCTGACTGTAGGTGCAATAAAGACAGCTCCTGTACACTCCCACCATGCCTGCCCTTCCGTGCCCGTCTGTACCCTCACTCCAGAATAAGCCAAACTAAACACTTTCTTAACCATGGGTTACTTTTTGCCAGGAGCTATGGAGCAACGGGAAAAGAAAAAGAAATATTTTCAAGGTCAACACAGAGAGAGTGTGACAGAGCTGAATGAGACCTCAAAGGGAGAGGTCTTTGGTCAGACCACGGAACTGAGGCCAAGTTCTTTCCCAGAAAAGCTTCATCAGGTCTTAGGCTGTTGTGACAGAAGAAAATAAAAGACAAATGGAGAAGTCAAGAAAGGAGAGCAGGAAAATGTGAGATTTGTAACCCGCACAAGAGTATGGCACCCTGGTCTCCACAACCCTCTGGTGCTCTTCCCAAACCACACTCACACCATGGCCCCAACGAGCATCAGGGGAGTGGCCATAGGGATCCCCACAATCTCTGGAATGGCTCATTCAGAGCACCAGGCGTTCTTAGCACTATAAACTGTCTGGTCATTAGGGCTGTAGCCAGGAGTAGATACAGAGAAGAGAATGCCCATTTCTCAGACTTCCTGCTTACCTTGACTATTTAACTTGAACTCCTGACCTCAGCCTCCCAGACAATTGGTTCTTCTTGATGGCTTAAATGAGGTTGCTATGGAACCTAGCCTGTGTGTGCCCCACCTCCCTCCATTACCCCCTGGGAAGCCTGGAGATTGCAGCCCTTGGTCTTTACCTGAGCCACACCAGAAAGTTCTGGGAGGCCTTTACAGATCAACCTCAGAGGCCAGGCAAATTTCCTCCATCCATTACATCAGACAGTTACCTGGCAACCGTGGGAATTGAATACCAATTACTTCCTGCTGTTCACTTTCACCACAACCACAGCATGCTCTGCATGCACAGCAGGGGCTCAAGATGTGCTTGCCTGAGAGATGCCCTTGAACGCTGGAGCACATCAGAAGTACCCAAGAAGCCTTTCCATCAGTCATTCAGTAGTCAGGGACGGGGCATGAAAATTTGTCTTTACAATAAGCTGGCATGTGTGGCGGGTGCCACCGGCTCATAGACTCCATTTTGACAATCACAGCTGTTGAGTCCAAGGAAGAACTCCCAAGCCTAAGTCCTTCCTCCCTGACATCTTTTTCTCCCAGTGACAAAGCTCAACCTCTAGACAAACACATTTTTGTGAACAGAGTTGCTAAAAGGTAAACTCTTCTCATGGAGTGAGAAGCTGAGACTTATGGATTTCTCTCCCCCTTCTGGGTTATCTGGGCATGGAGAATCCTCATGAGAGTCTGCCTGCACAGTGGGTGTTGGGGAGCCCCCCTCCCCAGGCTGATTCTCTTCCTTCTTCTCTTAGAAAACTAGAAGGGCAAGTGCAGGGACATAGGGGGATGGGTGTCCCTTTACCTGCACCTGGTTGGTTTGGGCTGGGACTTCTCCCTGCAGACTCCAAGATTCCGGAGTGAATCACAAATGACCATCTTCAGATGGGAAAAGATAAGCTAAGCAAACACTCAACGCCTACAGCTGCCTCCTGTTTCAGGAGCAGCAGACATGAGCTCACCGACCTTCCTCCACCACCTGCCCATTCAAGTCTGCACCCCAGGGGCCTGTGACCTAGCATTGGGAAAGCAACAGAAGGAAGGGGCATCTCCTTAGTCACAGGTAGCTCGCTCACCGTGTGGCCTGGCAAAGTTGGTGTAGAAGGAAGCAGACTCTCATCACAGCTTTTTCAAACGGGGAAGTTGCACACCCTCTCCTAGGCTTCTTACAGGAGTTCACTCAAGCATGCGTTCCTCAAATCAACAGTTTCAAGAAGGCGCTACCTTCTGGGGATTCCCTATGCTCCCTTGGTAGCCCCAATTCCTGGAGCTGCAACAGTCTGCCCCCCACAAATCCTAATTGTAACAGTACACTGGATGTGCCAGCGTGGCTACCCTCGCCTCCGGCTAGTCAAACACAATTGAGGTCTGCAGATGTAACTAAAATTCAAAATTGCTTGACTGGAAGCAAGGAATATGATCTGTAATATCCCATATGATCTGAGTTGGCCCGAGCCAATCAACCACAAAAGTTAAGAGAACTGACAAATGTGTGCATGGGACACACACAGAGACACACACACAGACACACCATGGACAGCAGCGTTGGCCCAAGCCTATGCTTGATGAATCCTAAGAGCCTGTTTGTGATTGGACTGCTTGCCTCAAATAGTGTGTGAGCCAATATGTATGTGAATGCCTTCTACTGACTTTAGTTTGAGTAACCGCAAATTGGACAAAAGAATGTCTTCCCCTATTTAGAAGGGGCCCCTCAGAACCTTTGAATATAGTAGTAGCTTATGTGCAAAAAGGAAATTTGAAGGTGTGGTTAGGATTTTAAATTAGGGGCGTATCCAAGATCCGTGGAGAGCGGTGGGCGATATAATTCCAAGGGTCTTTATGAGATAAGAAGGGGGAGGGGGAGAGATTCCAAGAAGCTAAGCTGACATCTTTGAGGATGGAGGAATGTAGGTGACTGGAGAAGCGGAAGATGAGAAAACCACTTGGCACCATGTCTTCCAAGGGCATTGCTTTCCCTACAGTAAGCCCCTGTTTAAGCATCATGGCGGGGATCATTTGTTACAGCAGCGATAAGACACAGGTGTGAATCCAATTCAGAAAGATCTCTCACCTGCACCTCACTGCCCTCTTTCTGGAGGGACCTTTGCTCTGCAGCAAAAGATGTCAAATAACATTTGGAGGGGAGGGGCATTGCAACTAACCAATTAATTAAGCCGTAGGCTGACTGCTGAGCTGTGGCCAATTGAGAGTTCTCTAAGCCTCACTTTCGGTTTCCTTGAAGGTGGTGGTTTGGTTGGTGGCTCCTTAGAACCTGCTGTGACTTGCAGAGTGCAGAGGGGGCAAACCCCTTTCATTTGGTTCTTTGCTCAATCAATCTGCTTACCATGACACCCAAGGAATCTCCCACTGCACCGAGGACGGCACCTCTTCTTTGGTGTCTTTTTATTTGTCCCCCTTCCTAACACAGCACGTCTGGGTTGCCCTATCTACCCGCCTTGTTTGTGAGAACAGTTCTAGAAGAAGGACCCCTGTTGGACCCATGATTCAAGGAGACAATGCCAGTTGGTGTCCTGCACAGGGAGGGCCACGTGTGACCCAGCAGAGCCAATTAGAGCCTGCCCCAGGATTTTTCAAATTGCATTTAAACAAACAGCAATGGACATGCTCTGGTTGCTGGCTGTGACTCTGTCTTCCAGAAGACAGAGCTTCATGAGGACAAAATGACAGATACTCTAGTCCACCTGGTCAACCTGCCACCGTTTCCTTGCTGGATTTTGTGTTCTCTGTTCTCGGTACATTCTGGCTATGAGTCTCATTCATTTTTAAATATTACAGATACACCACAGTCTAGCACTCTCTTTGCTATAGGCACTTGTACTTGTTATTAAAATGGATAAATCATCTTTACATCTTAGTTCTCCTGGTAATCTTCTGCCCCTTGATTTTCAATCTCTTTCTGAGTGTTTTAATGTTTATTTCTGTAGATTTTGGTTTTGTGGTAATTTATTTAGTTTTAGAGTCAAGGTTTGATGTAACACAGGCTTGCTATGTAGCCAAGGCGGGCCTTGAACTCCTCTTGCCTCTACTTATCAAATGCTGGGGTTACAGGTGTAACCTTTGACTATATTAGCTTATGTGGCAAAATGAAATTTGAAGGTATGGTTAGGGTGTTAAATTGGGAGCTTATTCAAGATGCCTGGCAGTGTGTGTGTGTGTGTGTGTGTGTGTGTGTGTGTGTGCGCGCGCGCGCGCACGCGCGCATATGTGTATAATGACAAAAGTCTTTATGAGAGAAGAGAGAGGGTGAGCAAATACATTTCAAGATACTAAGGAAGAGGTGGGACATGAAGGAATGTAGGTGACCTCACATCCCACTGCCTTTGATGTCCCTTTTCAAAAGCAATTTGACTCTCTCTATTTTTTTAAAGATTTATTTTATTTATTATATGTAAGTACACTGTAGCTGTCTTCAGACACTCCAGAAGAGGGAGCCAGATCTTGTTACGGATGGTTGTGAGCCACCATGTGGTTGCTGGGATTTGAACTCATCACCTTTGGAAGAGCAGTCGGGTGCTCCTACCCGCTGAGCCATCTCACCAGCTCCCTCTCTATTTTTTTTAATCCAACCTGAGACTCTCTGAAATGGAAATGATGAGGGTAGGCCATTTAGTTATAATATGTTCCACTGAAGGGGGTTTGCCTCCACGACCTTCCGTTGCTGCAGCCTTTGATTACATTTTGTCTTATTAACATTTTGTAAATCTACCTTTTACTCTCCCCTCCCTTGGAAGACGTCTGTCTAGTGACGTTTTACTGCTCACCCATACGTATTTCCAATGGTGGAAAACCACATTTCAATCCACCAATCATCACGACCATGTCCAGGACCAACTCCTGTGGCATCATATATTTAAGGCCGTGCAACTGTGACCATCATCTGCCCTTCAGACACTTCATCTTGTGATGCTTAAATGAATACCCATTGGGTAGGAGCTCCCCATTCTCCCACCATCCCTCCAACCCTAGGCAACTGCCATTTACTGTCCGTATCTATGAACTTAGCCATGTTACAGACCTCACTTAAATGAGATCATATCTTCGTTCTTTTGTGGTTGCATACTTCGCTGAGCAGAATGTCCTCCAGGTCCGTCTATTTTATAGCATGCATGAGAATGTCTTTCTTTTTGATGGCTGACTAATGTTCCACCCTGTGGCTATGTCTGGTTTGCTTGTCTGTTTATTATTGGTGGAGACTTGGGTTTCTTCTTTCTTAGTGCTGTTATAATCAAGGGTATTTAACTACTGCTTAGAGATGCTGCTTTCAGATCTTCCTCGTGTAATGTCCTAGGTTGTTTTGCATTGCTGGTATAAAAGTACCTGAACCAAAAGCAAAGTTAAAAAAAAAAAGGATTTATTCAGTTTACAGTTCCAGTTGTTCTTTGTTGCTGGATCGAAGAAATTTTTTATATGTCCAAGATATTAATTCTTACTGCACATAAATGTGCATGTATTTTCTCCCATTTCTTAGATTGCATTTTTTTCTTTTTTCTTTTTTTAAAGATTTATTTTATTTATTATACGTAAGTACACTGTAGCTGTCTTCAGACACTCCAGAAGAGGGAGCCAGATCGGATGGTTGTGAGCCACCATGTGGTTGCTGGGATTTGAACTTATCACCTTCGGAAGAGCAGTCGGGTGCTCTTAACCGCTGAGCCATCTCACCAGCCCCTTAGATTGCATTTTATGTTTTTTAATTTTTATTTTATGTTTTGCTTGCATGTATGCCTATGTAAGGGTATAGTGTCCCCTGGAGCTGGGGCATAGACAGCTGTGAGCTGCCATGTGGGTGCTGGGAATTGAACCCAGGTCCTCTGGAAGAACAACCAGTGCTCTTAGCCACTGAGCCATCTCTCCAGCCCATAGATTGCCTCTTTTTTTTTTTTTTTTTTTTGGTTTTTCGAGACAGGATTTTTCTGTGTAGCCCCGGCTGTCCTGGAACTCACTTTGTAGACCAGGCTGGCCTTGAACTCAGAAATCCACCTGCCTCTGCCTCCTGAGTGCTGGGATTAAAGGCGTGCGCCACCACGCCCGGCTTAGATTGCCTCTTCTAAGATGCCATTGACTGTCTCATTTGACACACAGAAACGTTTAAAAATTCAACATCATATAACTTTTAACAATTTTTATATATACTGCCTATATTTTTGGCATCACATTTAAGACAGCTTTGCCCAGCCCTGTGTCACAAAGTTTGATCTCCATGTCTTCTTTTGAGCTTTATAGTTTTGGGTCTTGTATTTAAGTCTCAGATCCATTTGAGCTAACTTTTATATGGTATGAAGTCTGTCCATCATGTGGCACCTCAGTTGGCAATTCCTTGTAGCTCATTTTGGGAGTTTAGTCTTTCAGAGAAAGCTTCTCACCCCAAGATGCCATTCAACACTAAGATCTCAGTTCTCCTTGGCGTGGTAGATTGTTAGTTCCCTTTCACCAGGAGTCCCAGCTTTATGGATACATGGGATCCCACCGCCTCTCATGTCATCTTAGGTACCCATACTATGGCTAACACGGCATCCTTCTCAGACAGTCTCTTGGGCTCTTTCCTGGCCTCATAGCCACTATGCTCCATTCCCACCTGTCCTCCACTAAAAGTGACTGGTGTGTCAAGTTTCTGCTGTTCTGTGTGTTCTTCATTTCTCTCACCTGACGATTCCCCTCTCTTTCTCGAAAGCTCAGCTATACATGGAAACTCTGTTTTTACTTATTTTATGAAGCACCTTTAAGTATTTTCATTAAGAGGTCTTTTGTGCTACATGGGCCTGACTTGTTGATGGAAACCATAATGCACTAGAACTTACTGTTATCCAGCCATCAAACCACATCCTTTGGGAGGTAGAGACCTTGTTTCTGCTCCTAATGTTTCCTACTCAGTCATTCTGTATGAGGACAGTGAGGATGATGCTAAAATTCACAGTCTGTGACCCAGATATGTAAAGCAGAATCCACCGTATTTGTTAGCTTAAACAGGCAGTTTTCTGCCCCCCCCCCCCCAACTTATATGACATGCTTGGCGACTTTGCTGTCATTTGCATAACTGTATGCTGTTTATCTGACTGGAGGGACAGAGGTCTTCTGTTTTTACTCATCACAGAATAGCCAATGCTTGATGGTAATCGACCAAGAATGTGAAGATGAAGAGTTAGCTCAGTCAGTAATGAGGACCTTGGGCTTATCCTCAGAACGAAAGGAAGAAGAAGCTGGGCGTGTTGGTATGCATTTGTAATCCCATCACTGAGAAAGCAGACCTTTGGGGCTTTCTGACTGTGATGGTTTGTATATGCTCAGCCCAGGAAGTAGCACTAGTAGGAAGTGTGGCCCTGTTGGGTGTAAGTGTGTCACTGTAGGTGTGGGCTTAAGACCCTCATCCTAGCTGCCTGGAAGTCAGTATTCTGCTAGCAGCCTTCAGATGAAGGTGTAGAACTCTCACCTCTTCCTGCACCATGCCTGCCCTAGATGCTGTCATGTTCCCGCTTTGATGATAATGGAATGAACCTCTCTGAACCTGTCAGCCAAATTAAATGTTGTCCTTTATAAGACTTGCCTTGGTCATGGTGTCTGTTCAGAGCAGTAAAACCCTAAGACACTGGCCATCCAGGGTAGTCTTCTTAATGAGTTCAAGGCCAGTGAGAGACCTTGTCTTAAAACAAACAAAACCACAACAAAAACCCAGGTGACTCCTGACACCCCCCCCCACACACACACACAAATAAATGAACCTTCCTTACCACTCTTGGCTTCAGAGAGTGAAAGGTCACTGCTGTTTAGAACAACAGCAGAGTGCAGCCTTACAATGTGGCAGGCAATCCAGGCTTACTAACATGGCCACGGGAAAGCCCACTCAGATGGTTCCCACATCTTCTCAGGCATAAATCCCCAGGCACAGGACTAGACCTCCAGTCAGTACTCAGCAGATCCAGTGGCAGCTCCTGTCCTTGCTGCTTCTCCCTTGGCTGCCCTTCCTACAGGGCAAGATGCAGGTCAGATAGATACACTCATCTCTCTAACCCTTGGGACTGGATTCCTGAGCTCTGAGCTGGGAAATGTGAGTGGGTACTGGCAGAGTGGAGAGGGATTCCTAGATAGACTTGTCTCCCATCTTCCCAGAATGGAGAGTGTTCTGCATTCTTAACCCTCTTTAAGGCTTCAAGTATCATTATCTGACCTTGCGTCCACCTCTGGGAAGCAGTGAGCCTTGAATGCAATAAGAGACATAAAAATGCAAAGGGAATAGCAACCACACTACAGGACAAGCCCATCCCTCTCATTGCAATCCTGCAGCATCCTTGGTCCACTCTCAGAGTCCTGGAAAATAGCACTTCTGTGTTCCATGGCTTTTTTTTCATGTATTACCGGTATAATGTCTTGGTGCACCTGGCAGTGGAAAGTGGATGTCACTTTAGAGTCTGGAGTTGATAGTTCCATCTAAGCATAAATATAGGACATGTTTGTTGTGGGACAATAGAGAACATACAAGGCCGGGCGGCGGTGGGGCACACATCTTTAATCCCAGTACTTGAGAGGCAGAGGTAGGCGGATTTCTGAGTTCAAAGCCAGCCTGGTCTACAAAGTGAGTTCCAGGACAACCAGGGCTATACAGAGAAACCCTGTCTCGAAAAACAAAAACAAAAAAACAAAACCAAAAACAAACAAACAAACAAACAAACAAAAAATAGAGAACATACAAATCCACAAAGAACAAAGGGACATTGTTGCTAGGCTTTCCTGTCCTGCCCAGCAGAGAACCACTTGCTGTCTGGGTGTTTCTTCCTTAGCACTGCCTTGTTCTGTGTACCCGAGCAGAAATATCCATACCCTTTGTCCATATGGTGGTCCGTCCTGCCTCATTTTACTTAACATCAGAGAAGGTCCTCTCTGATGTTTAATTTATTCTTAAAACGTTAAGATTGGGACCTGGAGAGATGGTTCAGTGGTTGAAAACATTTAGCTGTTCTTCCAAAGGACATGGGTTCAATTCCCAGCACCCACATGGCGACTCCCAACTGTCTGTTGTGCTAGTCCCAGGGGATCTGGCTCCCTCACACAGACATGCATGCAGGCAAAACACCAGTGCACAGAAAATACAAATAAATAAATAAATAAGTCATTAGAAAGCTTCCCTGCCCCTAGAGGCATGACAGGCATGGCTGTTCTGTCACAGGCACATCAGTAGGTGGCAGAGAGAAGAGACTATGTCTGTGCTTGGTGTTCTGACCTATGAACATCTGAATGATTAGTAGCCTAACACTTCCTAAAATAATTGAGCCTGAGATGACCACCAGTCAGGGGCCAGGCAGGACCACATGGGCTCCTAGGGTGGAGGGTGAGCTGGAGACTAGAAGAATCCCACCTGGGACTGAGGGTCCCAGGTGGCAGTGAGCCTGAGACAGATGACCCTTGCAAAGGGCCACTCTGGCAGGCTGGGCGAGGAGTGAGCTCAAGATGACCACCAGACTGGCACCATGGGGCCTGGACAGGGAGCTTGCCTGAGATGTCCACTAGTCCAGCAGTGGCCAGACTGTGCCCGAGATAACCCCTGCCTGGCATCACAATGCACGATCAGGGCACAGCACTCCTGAGGTGACTCCAGATACTCAGAGACTCCAGGCACACCACAAAGAGGAACAAGTCAGTGGTGGAGAAAAGGAAGAGAACGAGAAACAGAAGGATGTGGGTACAATGAAGAGAGGCAGAACTGCAGACTCGAGGGTCATGAGGAGCCTGATGTGAGCAGCTGGTGATGCCACCTGGGGCCATAGTGGGGTCCTAGCTTGTGCTGTCACAGGGATGGGGACATCTTAGTCTGTAACCCTGCAGCAGTTAGGCAGATGTCCCCGGTTTGGGATACCACCCGGGGACTTGTTGATGGCTGAGTGTTATGCAGAACTGACCCTATCCTCACCTGGGCATCATAGGATGACTGCCCCTGGAGTAGTGAAAGGAGGAGAAATGGCCGTGCCCTTCAGCTGCGGCAGCACTTGGGCCCTCCACCTCAGCTGGGCAGCAAAGTAGAGTTGCCCCTGATAGCAAGGTTATGGGTGAGCCAGCTCCAAGGGCACATGTATGGGAGAGCTGACCCCATCCCTTGCCTGTTGTGTAGTGACATTGGTTAGTGAGAGATGACCCTCCCTCACCCGTTGTTACCTATGGCAGCAGGAGAACTGCCCTGAGGTCATCAGAGCAGGAGATCTGGCCCTGGTCCTCCCCTGCTGCAGCACTTGTGAGAGCAGGCCCTGCACCTCACCTGGGCAGCACAGTGGAGCTGGCCCCGGATGTGGGGGATGCTGGTGAGCTGTCTCCAAGGGCATTGAGAGTAGGAGAGCCAGCAGGCTGGCCAGCTCTGATACCTCTCAGGCCCAGATCCAGGGCTTTGAATTGGTCCAACCCAACATCTACCCCATCGACGAAGTGCTGGAGGACATGAATGGCTGGTCAGTCCTACAGATGAAAACTACAGGGTCACCATGACACAGAGCAACAACAGGATATCTAGGAGGAGTCCCAAAGAGGTTCCAGTATTGATTCAGTCAGTAGCAGGAGCCAGAGGCCTTGTAAACAGACCAACAAGCCATTGCAATGAACATTTGCAAATAAAAAAGTGTGGACAAAAGAGTGTACTGGGACACACTACAGCTTCTGGGGGAGGGGAGACGTTGCAAGGGAAGATGGCAGGTACGCGGGGAGGGGGAGATGAGTGGGGTTAGGGTGAATGATGTGAAGTTCACAAAGAATCAATAAGAAGTTAAAAAAACCTTTAAAATTGATGTGTGGCACAATTCCCAACGGGACACATACACACAATAGATTTGTGACGATTCCATAGACACCTTGCAGTTTTTTTATTGACACTCCAGTGATAGAGTAGTCAGTCCTTCCCTTTGAGTTTCTAAGCAAATGAGTTACAGCCTAAGACACTGTGCAAACGATCGGGTTCCCACTAATTCTTTCATTTAGAAATCAGCATTTTTAAAGCCATGACATAGCCCCATGTCCACACTCCATCTAAATATCCTGTGCTGGAGTGTTGGTGTTGGCTGAACACCATAGAGGAAAAATGTGCATCTAGAGGAGAGCGTGAGGAAGTTAGAGTTCCGGGACAACAGTCAATAAGTCTGACTTAGAAAACAGCACTAGACAGATGTCCAGGGCTCTGCGGCATCTCTGGTAGGATGCTATGGCTAGGTACCTCTCTGGCTAAACTACTAGAGATTTGTGGAGAACAGTATGCAGCTGTAGAGGGGAGAAAAACTCAAGACAGTACCCCCAGAAAGCGCTACTCTCAGCTCTACACTTGTGTGAGTGGCAGTTCTTTCAGGCCTCCCAGTTTCCTCCATGATAAAGTGGGAATTAACGGGCTGCCTTCATGGCATAGGGAAAGGGCTTCATCAGTCAGCGTTCTGGAAGGACCAAGCTTTGTTCACATTAGCTCACTAAATTTGTGCACTGTGGGTGTGCACTCTTGCAGGAAGCACAGATATATTGATAATTATAGTCACAGCTGAGTATCTGTCCATTTTTTTATGGCTCACCACACACATGGTCCAAATAGAAGGAAGTTTGTACCGGCTACTAGAATGGGTTGGAACTGAAGCCAGTACTCTAAATGTTCAAGACCAGGCACAGTGGCTCATGTATGTAATCACACTTGGGAGGCAAAGGCAGGAGGATTATTGCAAGTTCAAAGTACACCAGGTTAATTTAGTGAATTTCAGCTCAGTCTGGGCCACAGAGTAAGATACTGTCTCAAAAAGAAGGAGGAGGAGGAGGAAGAGGAAGAAGAGAAGGAGGAAGAAGAAGAGGAGGAGGAGAAGGAGGAAGAAGCAGAGGAGGAGAAGTAAGAGGAGGAAAGAAATAAAAGAAAGAAACTAAATTAGACTAAAATATAGTACAAATAAGACCATTAAACAAATAAGTATGAACAATGCCATCACTGCTCCTTATAAATTTTATATGCCTATGTATTAAGTATATAATGGGTTATATTCTAGTTAGATTCAGCTATCAACTTGATAAGCCTAGAGTCATTTGAAGGAGAGTTCCCACTGAGGGATTATTCAGATTAGAGTAGCCTGTGGTCATGTCTTCTAGGGATCCTCTTAACTGACAGTGGATGTGGAGCACTTCATCCACCATGAGCGGTGGGTGCCATCCCCAGGGCAGATGGGCCTGGGTTGTAGAAGAAGGCTATCCTGTGAGTGAGCCGAACAGCAAAGACAGAGACAGCAGCAGCACGTTTCTTGCATCTTTGAGGAGATGAGTTTGCACATTACAGTCAATTCTGAAATTCAATAGCTCTCCCGACCAGGAACTTTTATCTGTCCACAGTGTGTTCCATTCTTATCTGTACAGATTCTATGCAATGGACTAGCCATGACCCACAATGGGTGCAGGAAGCTTGGAGAAAGGCTTTCATCTGTAAATTGGAGAGACTAAGGAGGATGGCAAGGCCCAAGATCTGGTCCATCATAAGCTGTTCTCTGGAAGCCTCCGTGAGCCTCTGGGGTTCATTTCTACCCAGCAACACCATCTGTAACCCTCCCTGCTGCCTCTGGTAGTCAGAGAGTAGAAGCTTGTTTTTTGTAAACTATTCTTACATGGGAGGCAGTAAGTTGACTCACTTATTTCAATTTCCTTAGAACATTTCCAGTTTTAAAACTGAAAGTCCTGTGTCCCAGGGCAAATGGGGGTGGTTTGTTCAGCCTGGGAACCAGCAAACATACAGGCAATTCATCTCAGAAACTTTGGAGCTTCTTGGAGAGCCAGACAGAGCAGCAGTGCCTAGCTAGAAAAGGTCTCACCCACAACCAATCAATCAACTGTAGACTCCTGGCTCAGCTCCTGGCTATTGCCTCCACCTACATTGTGAGCCAACGAAAAACAGGAAGTTTCAGAAAAAGAAGAGGTCCCAAGGCACAGTAAGGAACAGCTTGAAGCTGACTGAGAAAGTGCTCAGTTAAGATCTGTTTAAGGTTCTGTTTGGCAACCAAAAGACACCAGGAAAATCCTGTGTCATTTCTACTGGTAGATGTTGGTAGCGATCTACCAGCATGCCCTTTTCCCCCCAAACCCAGGGCACCTCACCAGGTTCTGTAACTGTCTCCTCTTTGCCAGTGTCCCACTGGGCTCAGTTAATGAGTTTTCTGACCCACACCCCATATTCCCATCCTGTTTAAACTGTAGAGAGTCTTTCCCTCTGTGCCCAACAAGCTGACTGAATGAGCTAGCCAGATAAAGTAGTTCTTTCCTGAGCTCCAAGTTTGACAGGCTTCTTCTGGGATCCTGCATTTGAGAAACAAAAAACAGATCCCTGGATGTCAAGGTTACTCAAAGATTTGGGGAATAAGAACGGACGTGTAGAAATAGATGATTTGTGAAGCAAAATATAAAATTCATTTGACTTTCAGGGGAAAAAATTTGTATCAAAAAAATGTAACTCTTGGGGTTAGTCAGGTCAGGCCCTATCTCCAGATACATTGTTCTCTAGTCCTTCCAGGATGTGGAAATCTATTTACTATTTAGAACCCAGGGCCTTGAAGTGAGGCATGTGACAAAGGTGAACCTCCATGTTGACCCCTTCTGAGGACCTCTGTATCTTACCCAAGCTTCTTGGTGCTCTAGGCTAGCCCATATCCCAGGGACATTTGGTGTGACACTTCTCTGAACATACGTGGCTTGTCAAGAAGATCCCAGGCTCCTCCAGGACCCAGATGCTCATTAACTCTCTAAGGAGGTGTGCTAAGTAGACTTCTGTCAACTTGACACACAAGCTAGAGTCATCTGAAAGGAGGGGACCTTAACTAATAAGATGACTCCATAAGACCCAGCTGTAGGGAATTTTCTTACTTAGTGATCAATAGGGAAGAACCCAGCCCAGTATGGATGGTACCATCCCTGTGCTGGTGATCCTGGGATCTTTAAGAACGCAGGATGAGCAGGTCATGGGAATCAAGGCAGTACGTAGTACCCCTCCACAGCCTTTGCATCAGCTCCTGCCTCTAGTTCCTGCCTTGCTTGAGTTCCTGTCTTGACTTCCTTTGGTGATAAAGAGGAATATGGAAATCTAAGCCAAATAAAGCCTTTTCTCCCCCAATTTGCTTTTTGGTCATGGTGTTTCATTCCCACAATAGAAACCCTGAGATAGGAGAAGAGAGTCCACCACACCTCTGGTAGCCGAGAGCAGTCCTGGGCATTAGCACCAAATACTGACCACATTGAATAGTCCAAGAGTTCCTCACAAGCCCTTTGGCTCCCTCTCTTAGCTTCACCCTTGGGCTATACCTGAGCCTCTTGGGTATACTGCTGAGCTTCAGGACCCAGAATGGAAAGGAGCTGGGAAGATCAGCTCATGAAGATGCCCGCCCCCACAGTATCAGCCCACCCCTCCCTCACCCCCACAGTAAAGTCCAAGTTGACTTCTGCCTTGGTTTCACTCTTCACCCTGAGATTTAATCAACTTCCAACAGTAAGGCAGACCCAGGCCACCAAGGTCCTCCGAGCCAAGCCAGCAGGACACTGATGGAAGAATCTCATTGCTTCTACTAGCTCCACTGAAGCTCTCCAAGCACAAGCAGATCCAACTGGCCCGCTCCTCGTCTCATCTTAATCAGTGACGGCTAGCATGAGATGAGAATTTGAGACTGGGAAAGGAACCCTGAGACCACGGAGCCCAAGCCTGCAGGTCACGAATGAGAGAAAGTAGAAGACAGAGTCCTTCTGTGGTCACGGGAAAAGGGGGACCGGGAGGGAGATGCTGAGTAGGCATTCCTTCTCTCTCAGTTACTCCGCACGCGGCCCTGTGTGGTTCTCTTCTTCCTCAGCCATGAGATGGAGGTGTTGGGTCGACACCTCTCTTCAGGGTTCTCATTAGGATTATAAAGGGAAATCGTATTTATTGCATGTGTATACGTGTGTGTATACACATGTGTACAAGTGCACATGCATGTGCTTGTGGAGGCCAGAAGTTGACAGCAAGTGTTTTCTCAGTCTCTAGTTTTGAAGCAAGCTCTCTTACTGAACCTGGAACTTATGGGTTCCGCTGGGCTGGCTGGCCAGGGAGCTTCAGGAAACCTATCTCTACCCTCCCAGCACTGAAATTAGAGGCCTGTGCCACAGCTCCCAGATTTTCACATGTATCCTGGGGTTCTGAACTCAGGTTCTCATGCTTGCATGGTTACAGACCGAGACATCTTCCCACTCCCATAGAGAAGAATTTAGAGGCATAGATCTAAAAGTCCAAGGGGGAAAAGCATGCTAATCAGCTGAGATGACAGAAGGCAGGTGGGAGATAGGGACACAGGACAGCTCATCCTCACTGTTGAAACCTGTCCTGAAATCATGTCAAAAGCCAGAGGGCAAGGGAAACTCCGTGAGTTAGCAAGCTTGATAACTACACCGTTACAGGGTGAAAGCAAGCCCCTCCCTCACCAAGCCTCACTCCGTAGCTACAATAATCAGACAGCGATACGAGGAGGAACCTGAAGGTGTGCCTCAGTGCAGCTAAATGAAGAAGCAATAGACCTCCAGGAGAACGGCCAACTCGCTTTGGACAAGAGCGCTGAGACGGGTTAGGAGAGAATAGACGTAGTACAAGAACATTCAGAGGTTAGAAACAGGCAAGGCCTTGACCCAATCCTCACCTCTGCACGGAACAACTCAAAATGCAATAGATTTAATGGTAAAACGGGGAGACGTTTACAAGAAGATACAGGGGAGAAAAACACTTAGGAGCGACGATTCAGCGAAACAAGCATTCTTAGATGTAGCACCAAGAGGAGGATCCAAACTGATGAAGGCTGATGTATGTAAGCCAGACATGGCAGTATATACTTGGTATCCCAGTGATTCGGAGATAGAAATCCAGAGGATCAGGAGTTCCAGGCCAACCTGAGCTACACAGTGAGTAGTGGGTAATCTGCCTACGTGAGCTTAAAAACAAACAAACAAACAACAAAGGCTGTGGTTGTATATAGCAGTAAACAAGAAACCCTGTCTCATACAATGTGAATGTTGAGGACCAACACCTAAGGTCCTTTGACTACTGTGTGCTCACATGTGAGCAGATGTACAAACACACACACACACACACACACACACACACACACACACACACACACACAGAGAGAGAGAGAGAGAGAGAGAGAGACCAATAATTGGGATTCATCAAAATTAAGGATTTTCTCCATAAAACCATTTTAAATGATTATAAAAAAAAAAAAAAACCAACCTACAGATTCAAAGACAAAATCTGCAGACCAAATAACCCAACAAAGGACTTATAACTGGCATCCCCAGTGAGCTCTTAAAGCTACACAACATTAAAGGAAAACGACAACATGAATGGGCAGCGAACACATGAAAAGAAGTTCAATCTTGCTCTCTCCAGCCACAAGGACAACATGAATGAGACACGAAGAGCTAGGTGGTACTGCACGTCTAGTAGAGTTTTTACAAAAAAAAGAGTGGTAATATCAAAAGCTGACCAACCCGCTAAGCAGCCGACACCCATGTGAGGTGAGATGACCCTTCCAGGAAAGAGTTGGGAAGCTCCTTTTTTAAAAAAAAAAGTGTCATTGTTCAACAACCACACCACCCAGCAACACTCCAGGGCATTCACCCTAGAGAAATTACGAGTTATGTCCATACAAAAGCCTATATGTCACCACTCTTGTGGATTTATCTGAACTAGTCCCAAGTGGGAAATGAGCCAAACGCCCTTCCGTAAGTGAACGTGTGTAAACGAAGCGCAGCACATCCACACCTTGGTGTAGTACTCAGCAGTTCATAGGAACCAGCTCCTGATCCATGTCAGAGCTTAGACAGAATGGAACCCAAATACATTATTCTGCATGAAGACGGCTGTTTTTCAAAAGGTTACCTGTTACATGCTTCCATGTATGTAACAGCCTTGAAATAATACAGTCCTGGAGATGGACACTAGACAATGCTGGGGGTTAGGGACAGTGGTCAGAGGATGAGACTCTTAACGAGTGGACACAAGGCACTTCTCTGCGGTGGGTGGTGAAACATGCCCGTATTCTCAGATGGGTGGTGTCTGCACAAATCTACCTGTGATAAAGCAGTACAGGTCCAGACTGTATGTGCACAAGATAGCAATGTCGATTTCCTGCTCTTTTGATATCCTTCCTAATTCCTGTTGTTATATAACATGGAACCCTGAGGGTGAGTGGGTGTAGGATACACAGGACCTCTAAGACCAGCTTTGCTAAGAATCTGTCATCGTTTCAAACTGAAAACCATTTTCTAAAGGACTCTAAACAAATCAAGTTGTGCCTGGAACTAGCAACATAGTGACTTTCTCATGGAGTCATCATGAGAGAGCCCACAGTGACGGTGACCCGTGTAGAGCACGAAGAAGGGCAAACTCATACACCCCATTTCTTCATTTCTTCACAGCATTCCTTGAGGAAACCATCTCTAGAGAGTCTAAGAATAATAAACAGAGAGCAACTCTCTATCCCCTGTTCTCTATTTACACAATGCTGAGCCTCCCTGTCCTTGCCCTCTTGGTACTTCCCTCCCCATCCTTGGGATTGGGCACATAGCAGACACTGTGCACCTAGTGTCTCTACAGACAGAAAGGTGGTTACAACCAATGCAAGGGTGGGAAGGGGAGAATGAGGAGGATCAGAGGCCTCTAACCTTCCCCTACAAACACCATAACCAATGACATGCTGAGACAAGTGAAGATGAGGAGAAGCGTGCCCTCATCCCAACAGCCCAGGCTGGGTCTCCTAGCTTGGAAAAAGAGATAGTCCTGTCACAATCAGGACAGATGAAAGGGACTCTCCACCCTCAGAAATGTAACTTGCTCTCATTTGTTCTGTGTTGGGAGGAGAAAGGCTATAAAGGGCTTAGAACATCATCACAGAGAGGATCCCAGTATTCTAATACCAGAGAAGCCATCAATCCTCATCCTTTCCCTACCTTCTGATAAACTTGCCAAGATGGCCTCCTGAGAACAGAACACTGTTCTGAAGTCTATGGAAATGCGCCCCCTGGAGGGAGGTGGGCGAGCCACTATTTGCTCTTCTCTGATTCAGGGAGTCCATTGGGAGTGTTTTCCTGGGGGTGGATTAGATTGTTGGCATGCTGCCCTGGATTTTGGAAACTAAGAAGTGGCACTCAAGATGCCTCACCAGGGTTGAGGGGTCAAAGGCCTCAGAAGAACCTCGACTTAGCTCCAAAATGGTGTTACACTTTAGGGAGCTTCGGATTAGTCTAAGGCTGCCAGGAGAAGTCAGGAGCAGAGCCTACCTCCTCCCAACACTCTCCTACCCCAGGATCTCTGAGGAAACCTGTTTTTAATTTGGAGTCCTGGGCCTGTACTAGACTAATTGACAGTGATGTTTGAGCAGGTTCTGGGATTCCTAAGAATCTTCTTGCAAATCAAACCTCAAGAGATGTCTCCTGAGGGCCGGAGAGATGGCTCAGTGGTTAAGAGCACTGACTGCTCTTCCAGAGGTCCTGAGTTCAATTCCCAGCAACCACATGGTGGCTCACAACCATCTTTAATGGGATCTGATGCCCTCTTCTGGTGTGTCTGAAGAGAGCAATGGTGTACTCATATAGATAAAATAAGTACATAAATCTGAGAGAGAGAGAGAGAGAGAGAGAGAGAGAGAGAGAGAGAGAGGTCTCCTGCAGGAGGAGATATAACTCTTCACCCCACAGGGCTTGGGAGGTGACTCAGTGGTAGAATGTTCTCTTACATGGCTCTGGATTCAACTCAAAGCACCAAAAACCAAATCAGAAATAAAACACTTCCCAAGGGATAAGGTGTTAGCTCAACCTATAAAGTGCTTGCCGCATACACAGGAAGATCCCAGTTCTAGCCTTAGTACCTGTGTAAGAATGACATTGCCCAGATACAGAGTGGGTTTGACCCTAGCAGTAGTTAGAAACAGGGGAGCCCTAGGGATCTATGGCTAGCCAGTTGACCATAGTCAGTGAGCTTCAGGCCATTTAAAACCATTTCTCAAAGGAGATGGAAGATGTTTGTAAGGCTGATACTGTAGATTGTCCTCTGGCCTCCACAAATCTGTGTGTCCACTTGTGTACACACACAAACACACACGAATACACAAACAAACACACATACACACACTTGCTATGTAAAAATCCCCCTCACTGCATGGTGGTGCCTCACACCTTTAATCCCAGCACCCTATTTCATATAGTAATAATAATAATAATAATAATAATAATAACAATTTCTTCTGAGAGCTGCAAGGCTCTTTCATGGAGCCTAGTGAAGAGAGAAGAGGCAGGAGTGGGTCAGCACTGAGGATTTCTGTCTGGGTCCTCCTGAATGTCTCCCAGACCTGGAGAAAGTACTGTTAACTGATGGCCTTGTTATCGCCACTTACAGAGCCAGCGTAGATGTCAGTGCTCATGAGGGGCAGGCAGGACAGTGCTTTATGCCACAGCTGCTCCTGCCTCTCCCCGCCACCCTTCCTGGTCCATGAAGGCTTGATTGCCTTATCAGTGAGGCTGGTAATGCTATCCTCTGCTAGAGTTGTAAAGCAGATGGGATGTGGGTACAAGATTCTCAAAGTCTGTACATTCATAGAGCTCAATTACTGTTAGCTATTATTTGTTATTATTATGGACATGGTGATAAATATTATTAACTGTTATTGTTTACTAATAACCACATCATGGAACTAATGGGACAATGGTTTCTTTTCTTTTCTTTTCTTTTCTTTTTTTTTTTAAAGACAGGGCTCATGTAGCCCAGGCTGCCTCAAGATTACTCTATAGCCAGTGATAACTTAAGCTTCTAATTCTCCTGCCTTTATCTTCTGAATGCTAAGATTACAAGACCACCACGCCCAGTTTTTTCTAATTATTATTATGAGTTTTTAAAAATCTATCTTTTAATCATTTTTAAGATTTTTCTATTTAACAACTTTTGTCCAATATATTTTGATCATTTTTTTTCTTCCCCAACTCCTCCCAGATCCTCTCCACCTCACTAACCACTCAACTTTATATTTTCTCTCTCTCTTTAAAACAAAACAAAACCAAAAAAAACCCCACTCGTCTATGGCCATACCACCCTGAACACACCCAATCTCGTCTGATCTCAGAAGCTAAGCAGGGTAAGGCTTGGTTACTACCGGGACACCAGCGGGAGCTGTAGGCTTTAAAATAAATAAATAAATAAATAAATAAATAAATAAATAAAACACTCAAAAATGAAAATCAAAACAAACAAAAAAAAAACCCAATAAGCTAAAATGACCAAGCTAAACAAAAAGCCCACAACAAACAAACAAAAAAGGGCTCTGTTTTATCTTGGCCAGCCACTCAGGGACACGGATCTGCCCTGAAGTGTGGTTGATATACACAGGGACACTCCCACTGAAGAAAACAGATGTTTGCCTTTGTTAGTATGTATCAATTGCAATAGCATCTTGGTTAGAGGTGGGACTCACTCTGCCCCTCAGTACTGGGATCCCCCGCCCCTATCTGGCTTGCACTGCGCACAGTGTGGTCTCAAGGATGGAGACCAGGGCGTCATTCAAAGCTGGTCTAGCATTGAAACCGGAGCTCCTAGACGATACCGGAATGCAGTGCCTTGTTTACAGAAGTGAGAAGTGATCTCACTTGGGGCTCACCCTGGGGAGACCCTGTTTTACTCTTACCCGAGGACATTCTTACTGAGGTGCATGATGGGAACTATTCATGACACCCACTCTTTCAGAAAAGGACCCCAGAGGGCCAAGAAAGGTGAGCCATGTGTCTATCCTGCGTGACCCAGGAAGTGAGTGTGGCTGGGCCGGGCCGTGGATCTGTATTCTTAGACTCTACTCCTCCCTCAGATCATGTGGCACATGGGTTTACAGCAATGTCCACTCTTGACAGTCCATCCCAGTGACAAAGATGACAGCAACCTGACAAGCTATTGGGCTGGATATCCCTTGTCACCTGCTCCATGTCATTTGTGTCACCTTTCCCCTGCTGGGAAGGTATAAGACACTGTCACCCAGCCTGTCATCAAGAGGAGAAAAATCTTCCTTCAAATAGCAAAGGCCCAGGTATAGATTCACCAGCAAGGAAAAGCTTAGCTAGGATCTCCACTCAGGTGTGCCTAGGGTCTCCAGGACAAACCTGGCTAAGGTGGGGCCCTCTCCAAACTGCCTGTCATCAGATGCTTTTTTTTTTTTTTTTTTTGGTTTTTTCGAGACAGGGTTTCTCTGTATAGCCCTGGCTGTCCTGGAACTCACTTTGTAGACCAGGCTGGCCTCGAACTCAGAAATCCGCCTGCCTCTGCCTCCCAAGTGCTGGGATTAAAGGCGTGCGCCACCACACCCGGCTCCATCAGATGCTTATTATCCACTAACCAAGAAGATGTTTTAACAAACTCAAGAAAACCTCTTGACTGATAAGAGTTCTTCACTCCCTTCTGAAGCCAACTGGCCTGGGTCCAGGTCTCAGGCATGAATCTCAACATATGAATGTGGGTTTTATCTTATTTTTATATTTTTTCAACGAAATAGCTGCCACCCACTTATTTTTAGAGGTTGGAGGTGCTGAGTCACTCTTGTCACCCTCACCATCAGGAATCTTGGGACAGCCACCTCTCTTTCCATTCTTGGGGAAAATAAGAGAGACCTCCCTCCCATGCTGCCACAATCCCATTCCTTTAAGACCACCCATCCTTTGGACACACCCTTTCCTTCTAATTAGCAAGTTTAAAAAAAATCTCCATAATTCTCCAAGTCCCTCTAAATTGGTAGAACCAAAATAATAAATGGAATTCCCATCCAGGTCTGGCGAGAGGGGAGGAGATCTGAGGACTGTTTTCAATTACCTCCAACTTTCTGTGTTAGGAATATTCCAATGGGAAATCAAGGTAGCCTTTTAAAACCATGGTGGTGGTGGTAACAGAAGAGTGATCCCCACAAGGAGCCCCAGTTCCACCAGTAATAGCCTGAGGCAGAACATGCAGGTGGCATCCGCTCTGCTCCCCCCCCCCCCAGGCTCTCTCCGTTAGACACACATAGCCTGCCCACATTTCTCCAATCCTTCCATGTGAGGTCTGGGCACCTATTACATCTAAAGTAGAAATTTTGGGAAATAATCTCTCTGCACCATACCCTTGCTGGACCCCAAGGCGCCTGGATGTCTGGCCAAGGTTGTCTAGCTCCTTCCAGGAGATACCTTCCTCAGGAACCTATCCCCCAAATTTTGTGAGTATGCAACCATTCCAGGTCCTTTAAGTCCTGGGGGGGGGAGTGAACCCACTTTTGACCCTTATCAAAGAAGGCATTCTCGTGCTAATAGTCTCCCCTTTTTTCTATTAACTCCCCATAACTCTCAGGCCACAGGCACCTCTGGTGGCCTTTCTCCATAAACCTTGAGTGCCTGCTGTTTCTTGAGACCAGGAGAGCTGGGGGATTCTCAAAACTGCTGGGAGGTATGCAGCCAGGTAGCGATCTAGTCTGCGACTCCCGACTATTGCAAAGATGAAAACCCAGGCAAGGAATGCAGGCTTCTACCATCCACTGAGACAAGGTGCGTGCGCTCTGACTTGCAGCATCTCAGGGCGCCCACAGCTTTTGTTGCCCACAAGGGGCTGGCCAAACTCCTTTGCATCCATTCTTATTAAGGAAGAGTGCGTACCCACAGAAGAGACCCAACAGAATTCCCATGGAATTTCTCTATGGAAGAACAGGACAGTTCCCTCTTTACAAAGTTACGTCTGTTCTTCTGATTATTACTCCTCACGAGAGCCTATGAGTATATGCGCGCAACACACACACACACACACACACACACACACACACACACACACACACAGAGAGAGAGAGAGAGAGAGAGAGAGAGAGAGAGAGAGAGAGAGAGAGAGAGAGAGAATCGCCCCCTCAAGCTCACGCTCCGGGCAAGGCCCCACGGATGTGGCACCGGGGACAGAAAAGGGAGCCGGGTGCATCCAGAGCTCCCGGACTGGCCTCATCGACGTCCTAGGCTGTGTCACCCACTCTGCTGCCCTTCTGCCCCGAACACTACTCACCTTAATGTTGCTGAAGACCGAGCGGGAGCAACGTTTGGCTGGGACGGAGGAGGTGCCGCTGCCCTGGCGTGCTCCGGGCTTGGGCAGGAGCCCCATCGTGACTGAGGCGACGTCCCCTGACCGGGCCAAGGTGGTGGCGACAGGCCGGGGTCAGGTACTGCGGGACTTCGGTGCTTCAGGCTTCAGTGGCGGTAGCCGGTAGCCGGGCTATGGGGAGCGCGATGCGGAGACTGAGCGAGAGAGTGAGCGCCCAGAAGTTTTTATAAGTGGCGGCGATGATGAAACGCGCTCTCTCTCCTCCCTCTCTTCCTCGGGTGTCAGAGGTGCTGCTAGCCCCCGCCCAGCCGCTGTCGCCTCCCCCAGGCAGGTGTCTTGGGTCCTGGAGTCGCGGCTGCGGAAGCCCAGAGGCTCTGGGACTCGACCTGGGTGAGCCCTGGCTCCCTATCAGGTCCTGCTGGCCAGGGTTGGGGGTTGCGGGTAGTGTGTGGGGAGATGGCGGGTCCCCGAGGAAGGGGAGACCGCGGATGGAGGAGGCAGGAGGCTGCAGGCCAGGAGAGACCCGGGGACTTAAGGTGGGCGCGGCACTGGGGAAGGGTGGGGAGCTAGAGTGGAATCGAGGGGCACGGAGTGATGGAAGGGAACGAGGAGTCTCTGTAGCTCTTGGGGTTGTCCAGAGCAGGGCTCTCTGCGTGTCTGCACTCGCAAACCTGGGCCCTTGGTTCCGGTGATGGCTCTGAGACTCGCTGCCCAAGCTCTGTTTGTGCTGAGGACTGATTTATATTTAAACTGCTCTTTGCGCTGCAGAGGAGGGTGGGAAGGCGTAACAAGGTGGAGAGGTGGGGGCCGCCCCAGGGCTGGGCTCGAACTCACTGGACTGGAGCCAAGGTAAACTGCAGGCGCTGTCGAGTGTCAGCGGGTCTGGCCTGAAGTGCTGGGGGGTTGGGACAAAAGGAAGCGCTGGTCTGACACGGGATTGCCCCAACCCTGACCTCTGCGAGGCTGGAGTGAGCAAGATATTTTTTCCTCTCCTGGACTGGGACCTTAGGGAAAGAAGGTGAGCCTTTTCCAGAAAAAGCCAAAAGAGATCCCGCAAAAGCTCTTGAGGCAGTTCGGAGGAGGCACCCTTCCAGCTTCCTACTCTATTGTCTTAGGCAGAACCACCTCTTCCAGCCCAGCCCAGGAACAGATGCTGTCAATATCGAGGACACCGACCGACCGGGTGAAGGATGGAGCCCACTGCTTCGTTATTTCTGAAGGCTGATGTTTTCTCAACTCTGGTCTGGTCTGGGAACTTCTTCCTACGCACTGGCAAGCAGAGGCCAAGGACTCTGGACACAGCAACAATCCAGAGACTGTTGGACAGTGGACAACTTCTGGCTGCTTTGTTCACCTGCAGAGAGAAGTACAGACAGACAGGCTCGCTGGACCACCGTGGGACACAGGTAGTTAGAGGTGACAGTGAACACTGGACACAGAAAGCCCCATCCATGCTCGGTTGTGCCTGATGCTATGTAGATGTCTTGTGAGAGAGGGATGCTTTGATGATCTGGACTTTACAGGTAAGGATGCCAGAGGGATCAATTAGAGGGACCAAAGCCACACTGCAAGGAAGTAATAGAACTAGATCCAGAACTCAGGGTTGCCTGATGCCAAAGCCTAGCCACGAAGCACTCTTGTATAGAATGAAGGAGGGGTGGAATCCAGAGGACAGCCCCAAGTGTTTCTCAGATGTTGTCCATCTTGTTTTTTAAATGGAGACTCACTGGCCTCGCATTGACCTGGGGCTGGCCAGCAAGCCACCTGTCCCAGGGATCCACCTGTCTCTGCCTCCCCAAGCCTGTGATTAAAAGTACCTGCTGCCGTAATTGTTCTTTGATAACAAGGGATTGAACTGAGGTCCTCCTGCTTGCAAGGCAGGCCCACTACTGACAGCTATCTCTCTAAGCCTCAGGCACTTTTAAAGTTATCCAGTACAGCAATCGCATTTAACCCTGGGGCCTCAAGTGATTAGAATTTCTTCCTCAACACGTGTCCTTCCGTCCCTTGTAGCTCCTTCTAGTAGACTCCCAGGGAGAATCCACCTCTCTTGTGTAGATACTGTCCTGCGCACTTTAACTTTGCCCTCTGCCTGGTATCACGGCCAGTGTGTCACCTCCAGGGGAAATGCTTATTCAGAAATGCTATCGGGAGAGTTCAGCTAAATGAAGTGGCATCTGAACGCAGTGACTCCAGTGAGACTTCTTTGTGTATGAACATGGATACTCCACGGTATGGTTAAGGGGAAGGTTTTTGTTGTCGATGTGAGAGAGGAACAGACAGAAGCATCTGTAAAGGCCCAGAGCAGAGAGAGAAAGCAGTAGACTGAACATGGCCAGCAGCCCAGACCTGGCCATGAGGGAAGCCGAGAAAGAGCAGAAAGACAGAGAAACCTAGAGAAGGGGAGGGGGATGGGGAGGAGGAGGGGGGAGACTAAGAGAGTGAGATGGGGGGAGTCAAAAAAGAGGGAGCATAGCTGAACCTGCAGGGTTACAAAGGGAATGAGTAGCTAGCTTTTGTCTAACCACCAGGATGTGGGGAAATTGAGCTCCCTTTGGTCCCTAACAGTCTGTTGTAAGAGGTTGGCTGTAGGTAGTTAGAGGGGTCATGACCTGATGCCCTGGGGCGGGGGGGGGGTGTTTCTTATGTGGCTCCCATGACTAGGGCTAACTCATGGTCACAAGATGGCTGCTCTTCCTCCAGCCTCCTCTCTTTGTTCCAGGAAAGAAGTAGAAGACAGGAAACAGGAAAGGGCCAGGCTCACAGCAGAGAAGCAACTTCTCACACACAGACTTTGCTTTAAATCTTGTTGGCTGGACCACAGAGTAACCCCCTACAAAGTATACTAAGAAATAAGCTTCACACAAATGCTGCCCTCTGGGGTAACGATGAAGTTCTGTTAGGGAAAAGAAGAGAAAGGATGTTGTATCAACACTGAGTATCTCCACACGGAGCTATCCGTGTCCTCAAAAGAGCATCACCAGTATCTCTCCACTGGACTCCCCAGCCCTTGGTTTCAGGAAATATTTTTTAGTGCTAAAAACACAAGAGCCCAGCCCCAGTGCACAGTTGCAGGCCCTGGCCGCTACGCCATTCTGTCTCTGTGGGAAGAGTAGAGGCTTCTGCCACGTTACAGAGTGACTTGCACAAGGAGCCAAGAACATGCAGGAGAGGGGCCCCAAAGCACTCAGGACAGCAAGGGGGGATGCTATCTAAAGAGGTAACTGTCAAGTGACCCCCTAAGAATAAGGAGGGGGAGGAGGGATAGAGGGAAGGAGGGTACATCTCCTCCCTGATGTCATTCTGTCTGGAGTACACAACCAGGAACAGCAGGAATACTTGAGGCTGGGGAGAGACTAGAAAACCAACTGGCTTGCTAAGAATAGAGGCCTTATCCCAAGAGCTCAGCGACAGTACATTGAAGATTTCTGAGTAGCATGGGCTCTAAGCTGATTTGCATTTCCCATGAGCCTCTGTGGCAACCAGATGAGGGAGGAAAGGGGCAAGATCTGGAAAGCGGTCCGGAAGCAGCGATACAAGCTTGGACTGCGCTAGAGGTAGGAAGAGAAAATTCAGGGGATAATGTAGGGAGTCGACACTTACGTGTTGATGGTACACACAGGACTCCACACAGCGTTTGCCATGCTCATCTCCAGCAGAGGGGACCCAGAAGGACTAGCAGCCACAGGGAAGCCAGTGGTGTCCTAAGGCTCCACCCAGTACAAACTACATATAGGTAAAGGTGGACAGCTGGATTCTAAATATTTATCCTTGTGGCCACAGATAATAGTAGCTCTAGTCTCTCAGCAAATAAACGTATCTGTGCAACAGATGGACACCATTTCAGAAAACCACCACTGGTCAAAGTACTGAGAGCAAATGATCGTTCGTGGGTGTTAAGCCCCGAGGGGGGGGGGTGGTACATCTGCAACACCACTCTTGCACCGAAGGCTCACAGAACGTTCCAGAAGATGTGACAGAGCACTCGAATCTGAGAGCCAGAGGACCAGGACTCTTGATACCCAACAATATGGGTGTCTAGAGAAGACCTGCACAAGGACAATAGCAGCAGACAGGCTAACGCGAGAGGAAATCTCACAGGGCCCCGCCCATAGGCGAAGAATTATTGGCAGCTAAGGAATGCGGAGAGTGAGAGAAATTGTCTTCCCCAAGGAGAAGCCTTCTACTTGGTTGCCCAATTCGGAGTGGTCAGCTCTGAAATCCTGTATATACAAGTAACACCAACCAAATGGACTGAACAGTTGGGTTTACATTTATATATTTACATATAGTGTGTGTGTGTGTGTGTGTGTGTGTGTGTGTGTGTGTGTGTGTGTAAAACAACAAAGCAAAAGAGGCCATGAGTTTGAGAGGGAGCAGAGGAAGAGTCGGAGGAAGTAGAAGGGGAAAGTGCTATTATAATTTTTAAAATTAAAATAAATTCTTTTTAAAGTGGGCAGTTGGTGGGCGGCTATGATGACTCAATGTCCTGGATTGACATGGAAGTCAAGAAAAGGGTGGGTGGAGGTGATGCTAACCCTCCAGGAAGGATGAAGTCTCTCAGTGACGTGTGAGGAGGAGGACATCCAGAAAAGACTGCAGAAACATCTGCCCAAGAAATAGACCCAGAGCGGAAGGAGGTAAGTCAGGGGAGAGAGGAGTGGGGGGAGACCAGAGGTCCTGTTCAAAGAGAAAGACTGAAGATTGTCCATGCTGTGAACAAGGTATGACCTGAGGGGCAGCTACTGAGCTGGCCAGGTCCCGCACTGAGGACCCAAGCAAGGGTGTTAACAGTGGGTGATAGGGTTGAAGGCCATATTCTATGGGTCCAGGAGAACCCAGAAAGGAGCAAGTGTAAACGCACACTGTTCCTAGATGTTTTTTTAGTCACAGGTCATAATTGGGTCAAACTGAGCGATGGCTAAAGGCACAAGTCTTTCTTGTATAAGTTTCACTATCTTAACTGCTTTTTCTTTGTTCTTTTACAGTGCTGCAAATGTGCGCGAGCGCGCGCGCGCGCACACACACACACACACACACACACACACACACTTACTTTGGTCACATCTCCCCACCCACCCCCATATTCTCTCTTCCTCCCCCCTCATACTAACCCCTTCTTGTTCCCAGCAGACTTCCTCCTACTTTCATATTTTTCTCTCTGGTGTTGCTGTTTTGTTTTGTTTTGTTTTGTTTTGTTTTTTGTGACCCAGTGCATTTAATTAGGGCTGCCTGCACGAGCATGGGTGGAGAGTTATTTACTTGAGCAAGAACAACCTACCAGTGGCTAGACCACTGAGGAACATGACTCTCTCTGCCTCAGCAACCATTAATTGCCTATGGTTCCTCAGGGAGGGGTGGGGCCTTGTGAGCCCCTCCCTTGTCCATGACGGAAGGTTGATGGACCCAGTCTTGTGCAGGCAGCCGCTACAGCTGTGAGCTCATGATGCCAAAGCAATGTCCGTGATGCCACCAACAGCATTTTATGGTACTCCTTCTTGCCCTTGGGCTGTCCTGTCTAGTGCTTCGAGCTCAATGGTTACTTCTTGGCACTTTGGCCATTTGAATCTCTACTCACTGTAGATGCTCCTCTGAGCAAGGCTGAGAACAGTACTGATGTTTGGTAGAAACATTTGGTAGAGATATTTACAGGGCAGTTTGACACCATGTCTATTTAACAAAACAAAAGTCACAGGTCCCCCTCTAGGGCCTATGACCTCCCTAGCCATGGGGTTTTGATTAGGTTTAGAGTACCTGATTTGAGTTCCTCCTGTGAAGCAGGTCTACAAACCAATAAGAAAGTGGTTGGTTACCTCCACGATAGTCACAGCACTGTTGGTTGGTGGTGTAACTCTCAGGTTTCACAGCAAGATAAGAACAATGATGGTGTTCCTTCTCCAGTGCCTGGGCTGCGCTTAGAATCTTTTAGCACTCTGGAGACCAGCTGTCAGTAAGACACTCCTAGTTCAGGTTCAGACTGATTTCTCTATGTTCTGCAACTAAAGTATATGATACCTTCAGCAATATGGTCTTTATTAGCTAGTTCTAGTGGGCAATCAAGAACGATGGCAATAGCCTGAATTGTTTTGAGGACCCTTGGGTCCTTCCTGGCCAACAACTCATGAGATATCCTACATAGTTTTATATCTTCATTTAACATATACTTCCAACAATAGCAAATTGTTAATCTAAAATTTGATAATCTAAACAATCCAAGGAAAGATAATGCTTTTTTGTAGTTCTGGTTTACATTTGCAGAAACTGGGGCAAAAGGACTAGAGAGATGGTTCAGTGATTAAGCATGAGTATAGCTTTTGCAGAGGACTGGAGTTTAGTTTCCAGCACCCATATCAGAAGGCTCACAACTGCCTCTAACTACAGCCTGGGGGATCTGGCACCCTCTTCTGGCTGCCATGAGCAACTGCACTCACATGCTCATACTCTTACACAGACACACATAGATACACATAATGAACAACTTTTTAAATTTTTTTTAAGAAAAGCTAAGGCACAGAGAGGCACAATAATTTGGTTAGTCACAGAGCTTCTAAGTGGCAGAGCCCAGATAGAAACATGGAAGCCAGGTACAGAGTCTGAGCACTTGGGGGCTCTTCACACAGTCTGAGGGTCACAGCTATAGGCTAGCCAAGTCCTGAGCACATGGAGGGATGCATCTCCCATCTTTGCCCCTTAGAAAGCCTTCCCTTCTCCTGAAAAATGTAAACCCTGCTGCCATGATCACAACCAGCCTGGTAAGTTCTCCCTAAACAAAAGTCCAAAGAAAGCTATAGCCATTGGTGGGCCCTGTTGGTCCAGCCACAAGACTACTCTTTTGCTCCTCCCTGTCCTGAGATTCTGGTCCTCCAGCATGGGTGTCCTTGGGGGTCTCCTACCTGCCGCTGTCTCCCCCTCTCAGCTTTCAGACACACTCCAGCCTCCCCTCCCCCAAGAAAATACAATGTGACCAGTGGGGCCTATCACAGCACCAGAGTTTCACACCCTCTGCTGCTCTCCATTTTCTCTGGGATGTACCAGGGCCTGGCACACACACCTAGAATAATGTCAGTGGACATTGATGATGACTTTTTCAGGATATGGCTCTGTTGTGCTAGCCCCTGGTCTTACCCAGAGCAGATCATTTGGTAAAGAAAGGAGAAACTCCCACAGGCCTCTCCCACACATCTCCCGAGATCACTCCCTCAGCAGTGATCTCACTCTTTCTTGGAGAAGGGGGTCTAGCCTGCCCTATCTGCACACTACCCATTCATGGACAGGTCATAGCACCAGCCCATGCTAAGGCGGGCTCGCTGCCACTCCTGTGAGTAGAGGGACCCTCTCTGCAGGCACACATTCAGTAAGCTTCTATGCTCTCTCAGTCCTCCACAGGAAGGACTGAAGACCCACGGGTCTTGCTGTCCCAAGGCTGCCGAGTGGATAGAGTGCCACAGCTGGTCTCTGCCACGGTACTTGTTTCTAACGTGCTGATGATCTGAACCTGATAGTCTTCTAAAAACGGTTTGCAGTGTTTTAACTCTGCTAAGAAGGCTGTGGTTTTTTGAAATCCCATCACTCTGCATCACGATTTAGAGTTTGCTGAATTCTCTACTTTTCCTAATTCTTTCCCAGTACAGATTCCCCAGGCTGTAGTTACAGGCAGTCGTGAGCCATCTGACATGGGTGCTGGAAACCAAACTAAAGCCAGCAACAACAACAGCGTGCAGCGAATAGATCATCTTTACTGTGTGCATTGTTATACATGATAGGGGCGTTACTGTGTGCATTGTTATACATGGTAGGGGCTTTACTGTGTGTATTGTTATACATGATAGAGGCTTTTCTTCCTGGTCTCATGAATGGCTGTGACGGCAAACAGGAGTTATTCAACCATTTGCTGGGTTAGAATGATGGAAATTATTTAATGTGCTTATTGTATAAATGGTGATTTTTCCCCCTCTCAAGCCCTTTGACTGAGGACTGAGGACCAGCAGTGACTGGTGAAGTCCAGTGGGCATGAACTCACTGGGGAGTTCATTTAATGTCACCTCCCCTGTTGCATTTCCATCCCTTCCTCCTAGCTGTGACATCTTTCTGGCCTCCACAGTGCAAGGCCTGAATTCCAGGGTGGGGTGTGCTGGAGTGTATGACCTGACTAAGCCCGCTGTGGAAGACCTCCCAGGGAGTCCTCAGGTCTTCCTTGTCCCCAACATTCTGTATGAAGCTCTGCAGCTCAAGGTCACACATTCATCTTAAGCTGACTAAGAGTGCCATAAGTAAAGCTGCCTTGATCTAGTTTTGAAGGAGGATTCTGCCCTCGTGGATCTACATGCCCTAAGCAATGGGCTTTGCAATCCAAAGTAGGGCTACCTTCTTGGCTCGATCCTGCATGTTCTCAAGCAAGTCACTTAACTTCCTCCTGTGGCTGGACTCTCAGGTCACCATTGTTGGGGGCTATGGCTTTCTTCTAGGTGCTCTCCTCTTGGTTCCCTCCCTGGATGCAGCCAACTTGTTTTGTTTGTTGATTTTTGCCTCACTTGGGCCCCACAGCTGGCATAGCCTCCTTCTAAACCCATGATGGCTGCAGTTCCAGGCCCAGATGCTCTCCACAGCTGGCATAATTTCTCTCTAAGTTCCTTGGGAGTCTGCACCAGCCTCAAATTCCATTCTTCCTCCAGCCATCCTAGGGTGGGTCTTACCTGCGGTATGTATACAGACAGACATGTGTGCACACATACACACGCATGCAAAAGAGACAGAGACAGACAGTCAGTCAGACAGACAGAAGACACAGAGAGGAGAGAGCACTCCATGTCAACAGGCTTCCTCTGTTCTCTCAGGACACCTGCCTTCCCCTTCTGTCCTTGTGTCAACCCTAGAAGTCCTCATGAGGAGGCCTGAGGATCCCTGCCTACTTCTTAGATTTCCCACAAACACCTGGATCAGCACCCGATCTCTCTGCAGCAGGTGCCCTGCCTGTGCCATGTCCCCTGTCCCCTGGCTCTGGATCTGGGTGTGCCCCTCTCTCCTCAGACCTCTGTTCCTCAGTCTTTCTTCCGTGTCTGCAGTCTCTTTCCCCTTTATCTGTGGTGTCCTCCATTCCTGGAAGGGCCTTGGGCTACCCATCCCACCTTCCTTCCTTCGGCATCTTTGCCATGTTGCTAGCCCCTTAGTGTGGAGCCCTGACTTGTTCACTTCTGAAGGGATCGGTGCCCCACTCACTGCCTTGCTTGGGTCAACTTCCTACCAGGTGACTTCAGGACAGGGACCAAGTGCACACAAGAGCAGAAAGCAGGAGGCCATTGCAGGACACTCAGCTGGGTGGATCCAATGAGCACCTGCCTCTCCTGGCCTCTCAAGCACACGGGGTATTGGGAGACATACTTCCTGCACCTCTTTGTTCCCTGATGAACACAGATAGGGCCCTGGGCATTGAGACTGGGCAGGGATTTCCAGCCCCATCTCAGAGTTCCAACCTCTTCCTGTTCCAGGACACTTCTACTGGGTCTGGGACTGTAATACACCTTGGACCATATCTGTGGAGGTGGGGTGAGTCACCTGATGAGGTCACTGAAGACCAGCCTCCTCCCAGTTCATGGTCACAGGGACTGAGGGTGTGGTTCTTTGCATTGGGCATTTGAGAGAAAATGCTTACTGCATTAGGGTAGAGCAAGCAGAGGAAGAGAGTGGCCAAGGAAGATTCTGAACATATCACAAAGGGTTGTGACTATCTCAAACCCACAGGGGATGCTGGACTCCCTGCTCTAAGAACTTCCTTCTAGCCACAGTGGAACTGGTAGTCTGTAAAGTACATGGCTACTATTTGCCCCTCCCCAAGTCTTCCTCTCTTTTAATGAAGGCACCTCCTAACCCTGCTTGGGACCACCACCCTCACCCACTCACAGGTTAGGAGGTATAAGTGAATGGATGCCCATTGAGGCAAGCGGACATAGGCGAGGCCTAGTCACCTGGGCCTCTGCTTGCCTTGTGGGACTGAGCAACTGCTAGATCCTTGGACTTCCATTCACTACTGCTGCTGACCATTGTTGGGAGTTGGACTGCAGACTGTAAGTCATTGGCAAATTCCTTTACTATGTAGAGGCTACACATAAGTTCTGTGATTCTAGAGAACCCTGACTAATACAGAAGTTGGTCTGGGGAGTACTGGAAAGAAAGTTCCCTAGAAAGGGTGACAAGAAAGGTAGGCAGGTGAGACCACAATGACTGAGACCCACGGCCATATCCTCCAGGCTCTGTGTGACTGGGTCACTGCATCTGGACTTTGCAATTCTGTGAGCTAATAAAGTCTCTTTATGGTTAAGTTTTGCTGGGCTGCATTTCCTGTTGCTGGCTTCTGAAGGTTCTGGTAAATCCAATAAATCAAGATTTGGGCTGAGCTGACAGCTCACTTGCCTGGCACTTACACTGTGAGGCAGGTTGTTGATTCCATTTCAAAGAAGACTAGAAGCCAAGGGCTGGCCGGTCCCATGGAGAGGTCAGTATGACCTGGCTCTCAGATCTTCTGAGTACAGCCATTGTCTCTCTGGTCTCACACACTACAGACACACTAGACCCTGCTGGTCTCAAGCACTCACGGCTGAGAGGTTGCAAGGGCAGAGGCAAGACTTCCCAGCCCCTGGTGAAGAGGGGATCCGAAGTGTTCAGAAACACAGCTCCATGGGCTATCTGGGGGACTAAAAGTTATCACAAAAAAAGTTATAATAACAAAGAAAACATCTATATCATATAGAAAAATGAATTTATACAAGAGCACAAATAAAAATAAAAAGGCTAATTTAAAAATAAAAAGGCTAATTTATAAATTAAAATAAAAGGGCTAATTTGGGTGGGTAAGATGGCTCACTGTTAGCCACGAAGCTTGAGGACCCAAGTCCAATTCTGGGGGAGCCACATGATAGAAGGAGAGAAGAACTTCCCCAAGTTATCTTCATAACTACACACATACATACCAACACTCATACACACACACACTTTTTATTAAATATTTTAAATAAATAACTGTGATTTAAATTTCTAAAATTATATATTCCATATATAATATGTATCATTTGTGATTTCAAAATGCTGTTCCAGGAGGAAGCAGCAGTATGTGTGACTGTAATCCCAGCACTGGTGAGAAAGAGACAGGCAGATCTGGGGCTTGCTGGCCTGCCAGCCTAGCTGAATTGGTGAGCTCTAGTTTCAGCAAGAGAACCTATCTCAGAAACTAAGGTGGAGAGTGATTGAAGAAGACACCCAGCATTGGGCTCTGGCCTTCACACATCCATGTGCACATGAATACACATGTTTACCTACCACACGCGTGCTATTACAGGCTAGGAGATACAGTAAACTATGTATAAAAATTATAATTGCATCTAGTGGACTTGTGCTCTTGTATAATTTCATTTTTCTATATCTTTCGAATTTTAGAAGCATTGTTTTATAATGAAGCAAACATAATGGGCTGTATTAAAAAGAATGGGGAGAGGAGGAGGAAGGAGAGGAGGAGATGGGTGAGGAAGAGGAGGAGGCCGTCTCCTGAACACGCAGCAGCTTCTCTACCCAGTTTTGGAATGGAAAGCATCACCAGGAATCCCACCTCAGGTGGGGTCAAGGAGGACACTCTAGGTCCTGTCCTGCCTTTCTCTCTCCTCTGTGGTTTTGGAGGAGTCAGAGCTCCTCTCCATTGCTTCCGTACATTATGGGAAGTTACTCAGGTAGCCTCTAAGCTGATGTTCCAGCTCCTGCGACCATCAAGACTCACATTTATCTTCTGCCATCCTAGGGGAGCCCACCTCTTAGAGGGTGAGTTAGAGCCATGCTCTCTGCTACTCCTGTTAGCTCCCAGTGAACACAGGTCGTGTTACCTAATTCTGCCTCCATAGCCACTCTGCTGTGTATTGCCTTGAAAACAAGCTGGTGAGAAGCCACGGACCTCGTGTCTTCTGTGTAGGAATGAAGGCTGAGGCTAGAAGAGGCTGACTATGGGATCTGCCTCACTGGGCTGATCGGAGGCAGGGTTGGAACTCAAGTGGCAATCTGGCCTATTCCAAAGTCCAAGCTGCTGGCCACACTGACATTACCTCTCTTCTAGAACATTCCTGGGTGACATGTTTATTTGTTCCTTGCACAAATATTTGCTGAGCACCAGTTATGTACATATCGTGACTCTTGTTTGCACAGGAGGAACTCTGAGACACCAGCCCATCCTTGCAGTTCAGAGGGAAACACAGTGCTGGGCACATGGGACCATCTCATAGGTGGATGCAGGAAACACCACAGTTTCTATTTATAGCCTAAAAAGGGCTATAATGTCATAATAGCCTATTTCTATTTCTCATAAACTTTATAACAACACAATATGTTGTCGTATTAACTGTACACGAGACATGTCTGATACATCTCAGATCCTTTCTCATTTCATATCCCACGAGCTCAGCTGCCACCTGTTGCTCAATGACTCGCATACCGTCTACCCTGTGACAGTTACTATTACTTGCTGACTTAACAGAATGTGAAAATGCCCGGGAGGCAAAGCTTCAGGCCCTCGTGGGAGGAGTCACCTGGACTACCTCAGCTTCTGGGTGTGCCTGTGAGAAATTGTATGAGGATGGATTCATTGAGATGGTACCTAGGAAGGTACCAGTCTCTTGGCTGCCGTCCTGGACTGTGTACACAGACAAGCGGGATGGGCATCACCATTCACTGCTGCATCTCGACCGTGGATTCAATGTGTCCGCTGCCTTGTGTTCCTGCCATGGTAACTCCCCTATCACCATACACCACCATAAACCTGAAATATGAGTGAACCCAACCAAATAACCAACCAACCAGCCAACCAAACCCCGAAGTCCTTTCCTCCTTAAGTTGCTTTTCAGCAGCACCGTCTTGGCTCAGTGACATGTACTCCGAAGATTAATAGTGCCTCAGACTTTAGCACAGCGCCTGCCTCTCCCCCTTTACCCCATCTCTTTAGGAAGACATTCCATTCTACAACCTCACCAGAAGGGAGGGGGAGACAACGCTCACATAACTTTAAGCTGCTTCCAACGGGCATTTTGTCACAGAAATAGAAATAGTAATGAACTGACCAGGGATCTCTTGACCCAGGCTAGTCCTGTGACTTTCATTACAACCTGTTGTAACAAATGCTCCATTTTACTGTCCCCATGGTGAGTCACCTGTGCCTTAAACTTCATTGTGGCTCTGTAAGTATATGTATAGTACACTTGTAAAGCTATATACTGTTTGCCATTTCGGGGATCAGTCTATAAGGGGTCCCAGAGGTAACCCCTGCAGATAAGGGTGCTTCTGGGCCAGTGATGGTGCTGGAACTGAACAGGTGGCAAGTGTACAAGTGACATTCGACTGTGACATCCCTCAAGAGCATTGCAGCTGTAGAGAAGGTAGCCCATTCTGACCCCACCTTTGGATACCATGATGCCTCTAATTCCACCCCGTTTTCTGGCTTCTTCAAACCCAGACCCTGGAAGTCTTACCGAGGATAACCCCAAGTCCACGCTTTGCCGCTCCATGTGAACATGCATGGGCTTCTCTGTGAGTCTTGGTGTTTCTTCCTCCATAAGGAAGCACCGCTACAAGGCAGGAGGCGTCACACTCTTGATGGTGAAAGAGAGGAGACACCTGTCCACCCCACCCTAGGCCAAATGCTTCTCTCTTTTTAAGTGTCCGATGACCTAAAATTAATTAGGGGCGGCCTGTTCCAAAGGCAATGCCTTCTGGTAACATGAGTTCTGTTGCCCTCAGCAAGCCTAACTTTGATTTATGATGAGAACCCATTTGTTCCCCTTCTCTGGCATTGGTACAGCTTTCCGAGATCTCCTTGTCCCTGTTCCTGAGGAGAGGAGTCATGAATCCTAGAGAAGATGGCCCCTTAGATATCTAGTACACCCAGGCTGGGGTCATCTCTCCCTCACTGCCTTCCACACCCCGTAGCTCTGCAATGAACATTATGAAAAGAAAGTCTAGAGAGCAGCAGCCGGGCCCCGGAGGCATCACTCTGTCAGCCCTGAATGCACCTGAGAACACTCTGCGGCAGTGACCTGGCCCGGGTGGCTGCAAAACCCTCACAGTGAGGCGGTATGTGGAGAACAGTGGCTTCCATGTTTGAGTGTTGGGCCCTGCCTGGAGCCTCTAACTCAGGAGGTCTGAGGTGGAGTCCATGCACCTCTGTGTTAACTGACCAAGGCGAGTCCCCTGTTACTGATCTGTTTCAGTGACTAGATTCACCCCTGCCTCATTTCCCAGCTGACTCTTGCTCACCTCTGCTGTGACTCGAGAGCAGAGAATGGGCACGAGTCATGTGCAAGGCATGAGTGGCAGTGACTGTCCCTTCCTCAGAGTTAGAGTCCTTACACATTGCGTTTTAAAAAGTGTGTGTGTGTGTGTCTGTGTCTGTGGGTGAGTATGCATGTATGTGTGTCTGTGACTGTGTGTGTGTCTGTGTTTGTGTGTGTGTGTATGTGTGCCTATACAGGTGTCTATGTATGCCTCTGCATGTGTCTATGTATGTGTCTGTGTTTTTGTGTGTGCCTGTGAGTGTGTCTGTGCTTGTGTGTCTGTGTTTGTGTGTGTGTCTCTGTGCTTGTGTGTATGTGTATGTCTGTGTCTGTGTTTGTATGTGTGTGCCTGTATCTGTGTATGCCTGTGAGTGTGTCTGTTTATGTCTGTGTATGCCTGTGAGTGTGTGTGTGGGTAGAACCTGTTGCTTCTCCCTTTTTACCAAGTAGGTTCAGGGATGGTATGCAGGTTGTCAGAGCTGGCAGCAAATGCCCTTACCCACTCCTTACCCACTCCTTACCCACTCCTTACCCACTGAGCCATCTTGCTGGTTCCTCATGTTGCATTTTTTTCCTAGGCCTCATCCTTGTGTGTTTTAAGAGGACACAAAGCCACACTTCCAGAGGCCCACGGTGTTGTACATTGCACCCAGCTTACGTTCTCACTTTCCTCTAGTACCCCTGAGTCCCCTCTGCCCTGTCCCCAGATACTGTGCTGAGGCCTTTAGAAAGACCTTCATCCACCCTGAAAGATGCCAGCCCCAGAGAGGAAACGGGTAAAGGCATTTGCTGATGTAGTAACTCATGGCCAGCATCAGCACAGAGGTCAGCAAAGCTCCCCAGGGGCACAGCCTCAGAGTCACCGGCTCCTTTCTCTGCCTTTGTCTGCACATGGCTTTACCTCGAGAGCTGTGCCAAATGCCTGCCCTGTTTTCCACAGCCCAGGGCTGATCCTATCTGTACAGGAAGAAGGCGGCTGATACCCAGAGGGCTGAAGGAAGGCACAGGGACTCACATTTTATGAAGTGCGGGGGCAGGGATTAGGTTTCCCTGGAGGAAGCCTAAAAGTATTTGCTATTTTCTTTGGTGAATGCTATAATAAAATGGTCTTTGCTTTCTTCCAAAGATCCAGATCTGATTTAATTATTCAAAACAGCCATACTTTAATGTCGAAGCAGCAGGGCCTGGGTCATCATCACCTGACTGGCTGAAGGTGGTCAATAAATAATTTCAGGGCAAATAAATGCGCGTGCTCATTCCTGGACAGTCTGTCCACTCCAGCAGATCCAAGGTGATTCTGGCTGCACTCATTTTAGTGGGATTTTTTTTTCTGCTTCTTTTCACCCTTCCCTCTCATAAGGGACCAAAATGGACATAAAACAGATTCTCTTTTATCCTGCAGCCTGGCTTGCCAGGGAACAAAGGATGGGTCACTTGGAGTCAGTAGACGGTGTCACTCAGCAATACATAAATTAAAATTCCTTCATTGTGGGCCTCAGGACGATCTGGAATGGAACCGATCTTTCCCACTGATGTCTCTGATGAGCCCCCCAGTGAGATGCTTCTCTTTACACTTAGGCTCAGGAAGCTGCAAGGGGATGCTTGTGAGCATCTCTGCCTGTCATTGCGAATTCTTCAGTCAAACAGTGGTACAGTCCTTATTCCCCGGGCTTCAGAGATATGAATGATTGAAGGAGTCGATAAATATGCATTTGCTTTTCAAGGGTTGATTTGGCCATCAGTACACACTAATCAAGCTCCTGGCCTAGGGGCAAAGGTGAAGAAGAGCCACTCAGAGCTGTGACTCTTTTCATGCTTGGTTGACCTTGTTGTTTGGAAGTAGGGGGATGCAGCTACTTGTACACCCTTGACTGGTACCCTTGACCAGAGACCAATCTTCCTCTCTTCAGAGAAGGTCATCTTCTTCAACCAAGCACATAGCTTCAGGATAGACACACGTGGAACAGCGAGAGAAGAAAGCAACACCCGCCTAGCCGCTCAGGTCAGTCAAACCCACCCTGTCAATCAATGGGGTGACAGATGTGGCAGCCAGATTGCCCCCACATCCCACAGACTAGGAGATGCGTCCACGTTCCTTAAAACAGCTAAGAGATATGGCAGAGCAGTGTGGTCTGCATTTCATTCTTCCGTGTGTCATGATGTAAGTCTTGGGTATGTGGGAGTGGGGCCTAAACCTTTCTAATTGGCTTTAACTCATCATCCTCTACAGAAACACCAGCCTCTATAGACCTAAACTCACATCAAGTGGTACAATGGAACGAGTGGCTTTCTTTGAGAGATATTACTTCCACAACCTCTGGGCATGGAAAATTTTCCCATATATAGCTGTGGCCAACGACTACTATTGCCAGCTAGCAGGGACAGGAGTTGGACTGTGTGTTCCAAAGTTGCTGCCCAAGTTGCCTATCTATGATAAGATTCTCAGGTGCCTCAGAAACACTGAGGACGGTAAACATGGTGTGCATTCTACAAATCTCCTGAGGTAGGGTCTGTCCACTGCCTTCCCATCCAGACCCTTTGCCAACCCAAGTTGAAGACACTAAAACTGTTCCATCTCCCACAAGGTCTCTCAACAGTGGACCTAGTTCAAGGAAAACCTCGACGAGAAGGAATAGAAAGCTCCCAGCGGGTTTCTCCATTAAATCTGCCTGTGGTTTCAACAAAGCCTGCTGTTAAAGGACATCTGGCTATCGAGGTTCTCAAGGCTGTGGAAAGGACAGCTCTTGGCAATGCCAGTCAGCCCCCGAGCCCCTCACAGGTCCACCCCAGCTATCAGCATGTCTCCAAAATCCTGTGTGTGTAGGAAAGCAAAGCAGGGCCTGCCTGCCACGGCTGTGGAATCTGGAAGCTGCATACGTGCCAAAGCCTTTCACAATTACACGAGTAAACAAATCAACCCAAAATGTCATGTTTTACAGGATGGATGAGCAACATCAATCTAAACTCTCAAATACCTTCACTTTCACTGAGTGCTGATCTGGCAACCTAGCCTCATTGATGCCCTTAGTAAGACTGGAAGCATCTCTGAAGACAATGTAGGGAGTAATCTTTCTAATTAAACCCACAGATGAGCGTTATCCTGAGTGGTGCTGAGCCAAAGCCCACCTCTGGCCTTGCGTGGAAGCTATACCCACTGTGTTCACAGGGGTCACCCTTTCTCAGACACAATGTCACTGGGTGGTTGATTTCATCACTCTCTTGATGGAGCTTGCCTTCCTTCTGGAAAACGTGTTCATGGGAAGAAGAGAAAGAAAAACAGAAGGAACCTTGGAAGTATGAGATTATGGCATTGCCAGCCTTGCAGTTGCTACATAAAGACACCAGAGTGACCTCAGGACCAGGCATCCAGGTCTAGAAAGAAAGCTTACTTTCTAGAACCCTGGAGAGGGTGTGACTACTAGGAAGAACCTGGCTCTGTCCTCAGTGAAAATCATTGACAAGCTTAGGGGTTGCTATGGTAACAGATTCCCTTGCTGAGCCTCTGATGCCTGGTAGCACAGACATTGGATGTAGGCGCTTAAGGTCACTGGATAAGACACTGGACGCCAGGTCAATTTGAATTTCAGATAAACCATATGTTCTGTGTTGTGTATAGCAGACCATTAAAGTTATTCCATTCTGGGGGGTCATGCTTATAGTAAAAGCTGGTCTAAAATTCAAAATGTCCTGACAATAAAATACTAAACCTGAGAGTCCTGTACTAAGTGATGATAGGCTGTTTGAGCCAGCTCCAAGATGCTAATGATAAACATCTACCCCAGTCAAGCTTCTTTGATAATCAGGGGACAAGAAAGCTATTCTCAAGGGACCTCAGTTTAATTTAATTCATTCCAGGGGGGAGATGTCATGGTTCTGATATTTTATCTCAGGCATATGGAGTATTTCTGTAGAAAGATTAATGGCAATTGGAATGGACAGATTGAAGGTTGAAGTTGGTGAACTGTGTCTAGATGCTATATGTAAAATTTGTGATGATTTCTGCCTTTGAGGTTGCAATGCCAAGTGCCTGATGGGAGGAGATGCGGATTTTACAGGAACTTCATTTCTCCTGAGTTAAGCCTGTTCTTATTTTCTCTGAGATGCAGCTGGAGGGATGGCAAAAGTCCACCAGGACATGTTTTGTTGGCACAGCCTGTCAATAGAGGGCGCCCTTAAAGGAGGGTTGGGGGTAGGAGGATAGGCAGAGGGTACAGAGAAGAGCAGTTTGGGTGGACCGTGAGGGATGGGTGGCAGCTTGGGAGTAGACTAGGCATCTTAGGATATGAAATACCTATGGTGTGTGTGTGTGTGTGTGTGTGTGTGTGTGTGTGTGTGTGTGTCTGTGTCTGTGTCTGTGTCTGTGTGTCTGTGTGCCTGTGCCTGTCGATGTACAAGTGTGTGTGTATTCAAAATACCTATGGTGCATGTACGAGTATGTGAATGTGTGAGTGTGTGCTGTGTGTAAGAAATACTTATGATATATGTATGTGTGTGTGTGTATGCATGTGTATGTGTGTATGAGTGTGTATGTATGTGTGTGGCGCTATGTATATGAAATATCTATGGTGTGTGTGTGTGTGTGTGTGTGTGTGTGTGTGTGTGTGTGTGTACGTGTGTCTGTGCCTGGGTATGTGTGTTTGTATCTGTGCCTATGTCTGTGCCTCTGTGCATCTGTGTGTCTGTGCCTATGTCTATGTGTGCTGATGTGATCTGATGCAGACCCTGGGAAGACAAAGTGTAGGACCAGGCTCAGATGCCAGTGAGGCTAGCTGTGGGCAGCTGGGGAGGCTGGTTCTGCTTTTCATAGCCTATGCCACAAGGTGGATTTACCAGAGAGTAGATGTGACCTGTCTAATAAGATGCTCTGAGAGTGGCCAGGAACGGCCTAGCACCTGGCCAAGCATGAGAACACAGTCACAAGCATTATGACATGACTACTGAGGGCCAGGAAGGCGATCTCTGGGAGCCAGGTGTTCTTGGAGGCCTCAACCCCTGACACCCACATGTGAGGTTGGACTCTAGCATCTTCCTTTACCTGAGGTTGGCCAGACACCAGCTAATGTCCTTTCTCAGCTGCCTGGCCTGGGCCATAATGTCCATACCGTGTTACACCTGGAAGGACACCTCTTCTTGGAAATTGCTTTCTTATTTACACAGAGAGCTAGTGTGATGTGCTCAGTGAAGTCATAGCCTGTCTTACCAGGTCAGCTGGATCAGGCTGATCACCAGGCCAGTTCCTGAGGCAGGGACATCTCCACCCAGCGTTGCTCACGGTGGCCCTGGGCTTCTCTTCCTCAGCGTTTCAGCAAGGGAGTCTGAAAGCAAAAATGACAAGAAGAAAAGTGAAACCTCTTCTCTTCCCTGGCTGTGGGGCAGAACCAGGAACCTGGGCTCTCTTTCCTCACTGAGGGAAGGGACCAGGAACTTGGCCAGGTGTAAGAGTCAAAGGTCACTTTGTGCCCTTTGAGATGAAATCCCAGGAAAGTCATTGGAACTCCCCCCTTTTTGGACTTTAGCACAGGTTCTTGAATGATCTTGGTTCCTGCGTGCAATAGGCCCTTGTAAAGTCTGTCAGTGTAGCTCTGTGGCCAGTGACCATGTGGCCTGGCTGGCACCATTCTGCCTGGTGGCAGGCTGAGCTCCTGAAGGCAAAGCAGAGCTGTCCCCTCACCAGCCACTCACAGAGATTGCACACACACACACACACACACACACACACACACACACACACTGGGAACACTCCCCATGGTCAGAGCCATATACCCATCCACATATGAGTGTGCCCATCCTCAGGTATGTACCCACACAGGAGATGCCCTCACCCTCACCTCCCTACCTGCACACACATCCCTCCCTAGATATAAAACTACATAACACCCTCTCCAGAAGACACCCATGAACTCATCCGTCCTAGCCACAATCACAGATATCCATGGACACAGGATATCCACATCACATACCCACCATTCCTGTCCCCCCCACACACACACACCAGGTAGATGGCCTCTGAACTGACATCACTGAGTATGCTTCTAGAATCTTCAGAAAGCCCCAAGACCCTAGATGCATCCTGCCAAAGTTTGTTTTAAAATGCCCCCTACCCTAGCCACCAGGGCATCACTCTCAAAATTATTTATAGTCTATCCTGTTTATACTGAAGACATTTTGAAGCCCAGATCCTCTGAGGGCTACATGGATTAAGTGGTGTGGTAACCTGGGTTCAATGCATCTAGAAGGTTCTTTTTATTTCCATTCTGAACAGCCTCCTCCAAGATGCAAGAAACACAGACATGCAAGTTACTTCACATCAAAGCTGTTTATTTGAAAAGAAGGAAAGATGGATAGACAGATGGATGGGTGGCTGGACAAATGGACCAATCCACGGTAAGAACATCAGCAGTGCCTATAGCAAGGACTTGAAGGTTGGAAGTTGATCCTAAGGCCAGGTTGACAATGATGATAGCTTTTGCTTGTCAAGCACTTGCTCTGCCTGGGTTTCCAAAAAGACACCAGAGACTCTATGGGCATCGTATTCCACAGTCTTACAGCTGAGGAGACAAGCCACAGCTATCAACCATGTTGGAAGCCTGTGGAGACTCAGAGAGCTTTGTGAGTTCCTCCAAGTCTCTCGGGGAATGTGTTCAGCTCTGGAATATGAGCCTAACCTATTAGAGCCCAGGGGAAGGATTCTGCCAATAGGAGTGTAATGCCTATCTCATTGTTCCCCTAGGCTGGAATTTGTGACTTAAGTCTTGACAGATCTGTCACTCATGGGACACAACTTCCTGGTACATCTGCTTCTCTTTCATCCCTCCATCTACATCCCCATCTCCTCTGTTTTCTATTCTGTATGTCCCTGTGATGGTTTGAACGAGAATGGCCCCCATAGGCTTATATGTTTGAGTATTTGGTCCCCACTGTTTGGGAAGGATTAGGAGGCGTGGCCTTGTTGGAAGGGTTGTGTCACTGGGGGTGGTCTTTGAGGTTTCCAAACTCTTCTGCCATTGCCAATGCATTTATTCTGCCTCCTGCTTTCAGATCCAGATGTGAGCTCACAGGTGTTCCCAGCACCTTGCTCAGCCACCATAAACTCCAGCTCCCTGGAACCACAGGTCCAATCAAAATGCATTCATTTATAAGTTGCCTTGGGTATGGTGGGTTTTCACAGCAACAGAAAAGTAACTAAGATAGTCTCTGACTAGACAGTCCCAGAGGGAGAAACATTTGGTCAGCCAGCATGGAGATACTTTGAAGTAAAGATAACAAAGCACCTGCCCAGATGAGCCCATGACCCCTCCGTCTTGCCATCCAGCTTCTGCCCCAAGTGAGAGCTCAGCTGTGGTCAGAGCCACTGTTTTATCCTCTGTACCATGACTGGTACTCTTTATTCAGGAAGAGTACATCTTCCTGACTCTGTAAGATTCATCTAGCCGGTACATTCGAACTTTTTACGAAATTAGTCAGAATTTTAGGATTTCCAGGATGGGATTCTAAATGCCAACTAGACCAAGCTGTTAAAGAAATAAGGAGTCAGTGTGTGGTGACAGCCAGGAAACTCCCTCGACATCTTTGACACATGCATTCCTGCCTGCTTCTCTGCCCTCCCTTGTCTATTGAAGCAACTTGGGGAAGAAAAAGTCCCTGGCAATAGATTCCAATGAACTTGGGTGCTATGGCGGCCACAGCAAATACGGGCAGGTCCAAACATTATGTGGGCTGCTTTTGACATTTTCAGCGTGGGTTACTGAGACAGCCATCTGTGTGGAGGACATCTAGAGAGTTCTCAGACATTTGGGGATCAAGGCCAACACCTCCATCATCTCCCTTCCTGGGAGCCATCCACACTGACAGAAGGATGAAAGATGGATTACCCAGGTCATTCCAGCCATAAGACCGGCAAACACAGGCTGCTAATCCACTCTTGGAACTGCCAGAAACAGCCCATTTTAGTCTGACCTTTTGTACTAACAGATTAGAGGTCCTAGACTTTGACATCTGAGCATTGCTCTGCCTCTACAAGAAAACATCCAGATGTAGGGCAGACAGGATATAACATAGGAAGATGGAAGGACTGAAAAACGTCATCAAAACCACTTGAGTGAACTGGACATCCATCTGAGAGGTGAATGTTCCTCCAACACCCAGAAGAACTCTGCACACTACCCAGTGATAGCAGCTATTTGAACATGAACCAGTTCTGATGGGCTTGCCCCTCCCCCCAGGCTGAACTTAGGGTTCTCAGACTCAGGAAGTATGTGGGAGCAAGGTAGTAGGTCTGGGACTTTATCCACTCTCCCTACAGATCCCTAGGAGTGTCACAGACACACAGGGAAAGTCAGGGGAGCTTGGGGTAAGGGGTGGAGACAGTGTAATTGACAGGTTGGATCCTGGCAGTTCCTTTTTCTTAAATCAAGACTGAGTCAAATAATGAGATGGCCACAGATCAGGGGCTGCAGAGATGGTCACATGACAATGGACCAAAACTCACAGCTACTCCTGGCAGGGCTGGATCTTTGAGAAGAATAGAATGTATGTGGGTGGCCTTGTTTTCTTTCTATTTTTCCCCTTATCCTGAAAAGAAAGTAAGATCCTTTCTACCAGGTTGTACACAATCTCTGCCCCCACCCTTTGATTTGGATGCTCTTCCAAAAAGATGTCAGTAATGTTCACAATGGTGATATATTGAGCTCATATGTTATATGGACTTTGGCCTGTATTGTTGACTTTCAAAGTTTAAAGAGCTCTCGTGGCCAGAACGGGGGATGGGGTAATCCTGGTAAAAGGACACTGTGACATCTCATGACTAAATCAAGGCTCAGATCAGAACAGAGGGTGTCCAGATAAGCTGCCCAACAAGGATGTCTACTGAGTAGAGAAACCAGGACGGGCCTGGCAGCTGGCTCGTGCCTTGCCCTCCCCTGTGGGTGACCTAAGAGTCCCTGGCTCAGGATGCAGCATTCACTGAGTGCAGAAATAGTCTTCAACCCTAACATCTCTGTGTGTCTACACAAGACCTTAGGCAGGTGGAATGAAGAGGGATTTTAGTACAGGACTTAGGTGCCTACCTGCATATGATTGCCCCACTCTGGAATCCAGGAGGAGAGTGGTTCCTGGAGATGGGGTACTTGCAGCAATGTGTGGTATGGCATCTGCATGGTAGAAGAGTAAGCAGTCCCTCCTCTGGTTTCCTGGTGGCTGTGACAAAGTACCACAGACTGGACAGTTCTGACCTCAGGAAGGCTGAAAGGTGAGGGCGTTGACAGGGCAGGTTTCTTGGTGGTTGTGATGGTAGTGGTGGTGGTGTCTCTCTTTCTCTTTGGTTATTGATGGTCACCTTTCTATCTTGATATTAGCTGTGAAGATCTATATCAAAACTCCTCTTCCTACAGGGAGCATCAGGGTTGGATTACATCCCACCCTAATGGCCTATCTGTAATTTTACTGGCTCTTTAATGACCGACCCTGTCTTCAATTATAGAAACATTGTGGAGTGTCTTGGGGTGCTGGGTTAGAGTTCAACATATGAATTTCAGGGAACACAACTGAGCCCATGTGTCCTGCCCAAGCAGCAGGCACATTGTCCAAACCAGGCAGGCAGCATTGTGAGCCTGCTGTCAGCTGGAGCCACCTGCCCCAGGCACAGTCCCACAGTGTTCATAGAGTGTTCTCAGGAGCACGTGCACCCTCCTATCAGTCCTGAAGTCAGTGGAGAATACATTCATGTCCCATTTCACAGAGAGGAAGACAAAGGTCCTCAAAGAACTAGCTGACCCCAAACCCGGCTGTCAGCAAGTGAGGGTCACCAGGGTTGCATGCCATGTATCCTCTCCCACCGAAGAACAGTTTTAATGCCTGGGTCTCAAACCAGAACATTGTCCTACAAGGAGAGAAGAAAATACCTCGTCTGAGGGCTTCACACCTAAATCAAGCCCGCCACTCCTCTGCCTGCCCTGCTTTCGCTTTTGTACATTTATTTGCTAAACAAAGACCCTTCTCCCTACAGTTGGCCCCTGCTAGGCATCTCGCTACTTGTAACAATTCTGGGAAACCATATTTTGTAGGTCAAAAACCAGAGGCTTAAAAGGGATGAGACATCTGTTGTCACCTGAATTTTTGATCTTAGCCATTCTTACTGGTGTGAGGTGGAATCTCAGGGTTGTTTTGATCTGCATTTCCCTGATGATTAAGGATGTTGAGCATTTTTTCAAGTGCTTCTCAGCCATTCGATATTCCTCAGTTGAGAATTCAGGTGACAACAGATGCTGGCGTGGATGTGGAGAAAGGGGAACACTCCTCCATTGTTGGTGGGAATGCAAGCTGGTTCAACCACTCTGGAAATCAGTCTGGCGGTTCCTCAGAAAATTGAGCATAGTATTACCAGAAGATCCGGCAATACCTCTACTGGGCATATATCCAGAAGATATTCCATCTGGTAACAAGGACACATGTTCCACTATGTTCATAGCAGCCTTATTCATAATAGCCAGAAACTGGAAAGAACCCAGATGTCCCTCAACAGAGGAATGGATACAAAAAATTTGGTATATTTACACAATGGAGTANCTAGTTGGCCATCAGTGGGAAGAGAGGCCCCTTGGTTACGCAGACTTTATATGCCCCAATACAGGGGAACGCCGGGGCCAGGGGGTGGGAGCGGGTGGGTAGGGTAGCAGGGCCGGGAGGGGGGAGGATATAGGGAACTTCCTGGATAACACTTGAAATGTAAATGAAGAACATATCTAATAAAAGTTAAAAAAAAAAAGAAAATATCTAATAAATAATTGGAAAAAATGGAAAAAAAAAAAAAGGGATGAGACAAAGCAGCTAGTGATAGAGTGAACCACTGAGCACAATAGAATAGTCTAGAAGCCCTTGCTCTGCAGAGCAGTGACCTTTGACTAAGACATTTATTTAAGGTTCTGGGCCTGGCCTGTGAAAGATTTTCGGAATTCTTCTGTTTACAGAACAGACACCCACCTCTAGCCGTGTGGCTCTTACCTTCTCCCAAGGAGGTCAAAGACTACCTGGAATTATGTTATACATTAGGAAGAGAAGATGCGGGCTGGTGAGATGGCTCAGCGGGTAAGAGCACCCGACTGCTCTTCCGAAGGTGATAAGTTCAAATCCCAGCATCCACATGGTGGCTCACAACCATCTGTAACGAGATCTGGCGCCCTCTTCTGGAGTGTCTGAAGACAGCTACAGTGTACTTACATATAATAAATAAAATAAATCTTAAAAAAAAAAAAAGAAAAGGAAGAGAAGATGCTATGCAAACAAAGAAACAGGGGTCAGGGAAGGAGTGACTTGGTACTAGCTTAGGACTCTAGCCTGACCTGGGCCTGGTAGCATAGGCCTGTCACTTAAGCTACTTGGGAAGCCTAGACAGAAGGATTTCATGTTCAAGGCCTAGACAACTTTGTGGTATCCTGTCTCAGAAGAAAGAAGGGGAAAAAAAAAAAAAAAAAAAAAAGCAAGAATCTACCAGTCTGCATTCCTGTATAAGCTCTATCAGTACCCAGATGACTGGACTTGCCAGATGATCTCTATAGAAGTGTTTCCCTATCTGTCAAATGTGGGTATTGATGAAAGTCCCTGAACCTCTCTCTAAGCTCCAGAGGTTTGGGGGAGCCTGAAGAGAGCTCCGTGCAGCAGAGACCCAAGGAGGTGTCCTTTTTTTTTTCCTGCATGATTTTGCTATGTGCCCTGGCAAACCCCCATCTCCAGCTAATCCCTTAGCTAGGTCTAAACCACTTTTACAGGAAGGGCTGATGAGTCCTGGGATAGACCTGAGTCACACAGACACGGCCCACCTACTGCAGCCTCTAAGGGTGACTTGATAAGCTTGGTTAATGCAGATGGCCCGGCTGGAAGGCTCTATAGGGTTCCCACTTAATACGTGGGCAAGTGTCTTAGTTAGGGCTTCTATTGCTGCAACACAACAGTCTGACCAATAATCAAGTTGGGGAGGAAAGGGTTTATTCATCTTATACTTCCACATTGCTGATCATTACCAAAGGAAGTCAGAACAGGAACTCAAATGGGGGCAGGAACCTGGAGGCAGAAGCTGATGCAGAGGTCAAAGAGGGGTTCTGCTTATTGGCTTGATTCCCAATAGCTTGCTCAACCTGCTTTCTGATAGAATCCAGGATCACCAGCCTAGGAATGGCACCACCCACAATGGACCGGGCCCTCCCCTATTGATCACTAATTGAGAAAATGCCTTACAGCTGGATCTCATGGAGACATTTCCTCAACTAAGGCTCCTTTCTCTCCTGAGGACTCTGGCTTTTATTAAATTGGCACACAAAACCAGCCCAGTACAGCAAGCTCAGAGAAAGAAAGAGACCTATCCAGAGTATTGCAGAGGTCATGAAGAATCTCTGATTTAAATAACCAACAACTTTAGTTGAGCTGAGCATAATGTATACATTAATGTATATAACAGCCTTGAGGCCATCTCCATAACTGAGGTATTTAGGCTTCCACGTCACCAAAGTTTCCTCAAGCCTTTCTGTCGCCATCCCTCACCCCATACTCCACGTACCACAGAGCTGCTTCCTGTTCCCATGAATTAGCCTCTGCTCATATTTTAAGGCCGAGTTGACAGGGCTGGTTAATGGATCTGGGTGTGGGTTATGAGAGCAAGGGGAGGGTCAGGATGACTCCAGGATTTTGGCCTGAGCAACTGGAAGGACAGAGAATCCATCCTCTCAGAAAAAGGTAGAGCCAGCCTGGGCTAAGTGCCCAGGCCTAGAGTGGGGCTATCACCTTCACTCTATGTCTAGAAAAGGGAACTAACTGGAACTAGCCTAGAGCCTGAAGCTCCAGAAAGATGAAAAGAGACAAACCCAGAGTGTGGAACCCAAGGACCAACCCTCCCAGTTATACACAGAATCATGGGGAAGTTGGGTAGGGCTTGGGCTGGGGAATATGTAGGAGTCATCAAGAGAAAGATGGGAGAGGAGGTGATCCTAGCAGAGGAGAAGGCAAGGGCAGAGAGAGGTGTAAGGACTCTAGGAGGCCCTTGTGCTCTGACAGGTCAGAGATGTCCTAGAGATGTCTGAAAAGCCACAGGACCAGAACAAGAGCTTGCCCTGTGTGGCCGGGCCCTAGGAACAGGCAGTGATCCTGAGCCCAGCAACATTTGATATGGGGGTCTAGCTTTAGTTCCCGACACGCAGTACCTCTTCAACACCTCTGTCTATCAGAGAGACCTGCCAACTCCCTGATTAATCTAAGGATAGGACGAGGCCTAGATCTTCCATCTGCTAGAGTATTTGACCGAAGAGGAGAGGCCAAGCCCTGGAATGTACTGACCTCTTCATTCTACATGGTTCAGGAACCAAGGTCCATTCTTTCCAGCACCAAATGCTGATGAAGCTGAGGGTGGGTGAGGTCCAGAGGAGGGCAGAGCCACTCAGGGGCATCCATTTCCCTTAAGATGGTTCCCAGAAGGTTTTTGGCTCTCTCCGGAGCCTACTCCACCCTCCTCAGCATCCTTCCCTAATGAGGAGGGGAGGGACCCTGAGGCCAGGGTCAGCCACAAGCACATAGCCAGGGAAGTGCTGGCTCATTGCTTCCTGGGCAGGACCTTGCCGGGAGTCTTTGAAGCAGCTGGCCACTCCAAAGCACATTTCAGAAAACCCCACGGTTGGTTTTGGAGTCAGTCACATAGGAGCACAGCACATATGAGCTGTATTTGGGGGAAGTTGCCAAAGGCAGAGAGTCGTGGCAGAGCATGCTCCTGAGATAGCTCCTCTACCACCCCAGCCTCCGTGGCCTTGTCCATAAGGTGGAACCTGGTCTATCAAGTCCTATGGAGACTTTGTGGTGGCAAAAAAAGGAAGATGTTTTCAAAACATCTCCCTTGCTATCCTAGGGTGATACCAAGGTCTGTCTAAGGGGTCGGTTGTTAGATATGAAGCAAGGGAGCTGGTAAGCTGCATTTCTCTTTGCCTGGGACCTGGTAACACCCACAGTGTGAGAAGATAGTGTGCTAGGTCTTGTTCACCTGTGGGGCGGTGAGCTGTGCACAGACAGCCTGGTCCCCAGTTGAGCAAAGGTCCGAAACCCCGGTGACCCGGTGGGTGCTGATTTCCACTTGCATGGGATAGAAGGTGTTCAATCATGCCTCCTGGGCCCCTGGCTCCTGTTGCAGCTACAGCCTCCCACAGCCCCCACCCCCCACCCCCAGAGAGGTATGTGGCCATCAGTCCTGTAGGAGCAGCACTAATCCCTCCCACATGCAAATAAGGTTTGCCCAAAATTCTTAGACCAAACCAATGAGAAGTATCTGTTGTCAGACCCTGCCCCACCCCCAAACTGTATATAAGAATCGGTTGAGCCGGGCGTGGTGGCGCATGCCTTTAATCCCAGCACTTGGGAGGCAGAGGCAGGCAGATTTCTGAGTTTGAGGCCAGCCTGGTCTACAGAGTGAGTTCCAGGACAGCCCTGGCTACACAGAGAAACTCTGTCTTGAAAAAACAAAACAAAACAAAACAACAACAACAACAAAAAGAAGAATCCGTCATCTGAGAGCTTCTGCCCTAAGAGCTATTAACACTTGGGAAGAGGTCTGCTCTCTGGAAACACTGACTGAAGCTCCGCCGAACTCCTTACTGGCTAGTGGGCCTCTTCATCGACCCAGCCCAACCCGACTCAGTGCAGGGTGGCAAGGAGTTACTGTGTAACCTGGAAGGCACAGCAGAGACAGAGGTGGAGCCAACTGCAGCAGCAGAAGTGTAGGAAACAACTTCCTCTCTCTGCCCGCACTCGCTTCCCTTCGCTGGAACTCTCACACCAGGCCGGGCCAGAGATCTCCGTGGAAAGCCTCTGGTACACAGGCCAACATTCACCCAAGAAGATATGAACACTGAGCTCCCAGAGCACACTGAGGCCCAGGCCTCTGTTCGGGATGCCATCTTTTGAGAATCTTTCTTGGAGGCAAGGAAAACATCCACGTATATCCCATGAGTCTAGATGCTCGTTCCCAGGTAGAACGACGCACAGACCTGGCTATGCGGCCCTGGGACACTGGTGTATGCAGGTTAAGATTAGAATAAGAAAGTAAGTACAATTTCCAACAACCTGCCTTTGGCAGCTCCCACATCCCACTGTAAAGGACCTGTGGAGTCTTGCCCTGAGCTCAGGGAATCCTAGAGGCTGTAGACCATGTCTCGTTTCTTCTAGAACCCACAGAGCAGGGTCCCTGTGTGTGGGGAAACAGAAAGCAGGAACTCATGCTGAACTCTCAACTGTCTCCTCTGGCTTGGCCTCTAGAACCTAGCACAGCACTACACATACAGTGGGTACTCAACAGATGGTGGCCAGATGGCTGTTGCGCCTCATGCAGACCCAGTCCTGCAGACAGCAAGCACTAGGGGGTGTTTCCCAACTGTGTGCTTGGTTTTTCTGGCTCACTCCCAAGTGCCTCTTCCAGTTACATTCTAAATGTCCTTCCTGAGCCATCCTTTCTGGGATCTGACCGGCCTGCCTTCAATCTAATATCAGCTTCAGCCAAAGTCCTCCAGGAACCAAAGACTACCTGAGTCCCAAGACTCACCCCAGTGTCTAGTCCTACCTTAAGCCTTACCCTAGTTCCAGCGCCTAACACTACATATGCACTAGCAAATGAGTGTCCTCCAGTGTGCAGAGACTCACACACACTAGAGCCCACACAATCCCAGTGTATACAGATTCCATGCCCATGGCTCCACAGGAGACCCAGGGTGATCAAGCTTAGAAGCCCTGAACCTTTCCCACTGGGAAGAATTCGGCAGGTTTAGAGGAGGACAAAGCCAGTGGGGCAGGAAGCCTGGGCAGGTAGCTAGAAAGGCCATCTTGCTAAAATCTCAATGACCCCTCTGACCATATTCTTTCCAAGGTCTTTCTTAGCACAAAATTCTGACACACTGGGGCTGGAAAGGTGACTCAGTGTTTAAAAGCACTGAATGCTCTTCCAAAGGACCCAGCACCCACTTGGCAGCTCACAACTGTCTGTAACTCCAAGGTCTGACACCTTCACACAGACATACAGGCAAGTTAAACACCAACACATATAGAATAAAAAAAAAAAAAAAAAAAGTTCTGACACATGGTAACGGACCAAGCCTAGGACAAGAATGGGATTTTCCCTAAGTGGCCCTAGTGTGGAGGAGAGGAAGATGTCTCCCATTAAGAGCGAGCAAGGCCTCTTTCTGCCTCATTAGCCCCAGGCTAGACTCCTGCTGAGAACTACCCTTGAAGTTGTGGAGATACAAGGAGACAGCTGGCTGCCCTGTCAGACCTTTGCCTTATTTTACTGTCTATTATATCCCTGTGGACGTGAAGGTAGGTGGCCTGTGGTCGGCTGTCCCACCTCATTGTAGACAGATTTCCTGAGGATTCAGCCCTGAAATTTCAGAAGAGGAAGAACAAATTGATTCCAGCAAAGGACTGTTTCCAAGAACATTAAATCCAGCTGTTGTTTCTGCAGCTCACAGACCACCCCCCCCCCTCGGCTGGTGGCTACTTCCCTGGGGCCCGCCACCTCCCCTCCTACCCTGCCCCTGTTCTTGGAAGAGGAGAAAGATGCTCTCTCTTCTGGCCCTTGGTCCCACCACTACCCTCTCAGTTCCAACCAGCAGCACTTCCGGTTGGGGTTCTCCACCTTGGACTTGCTCCCAGGAATTTCTGGAAACATCAATGCAAACAGATTGTTTTCATTATGATTATTCTGGGCTTAACCTCCTGGCCCTGCGTCACCAGGATCTCGGGCTCGGTCTTAGGGCTGCTCAGGGCCAGGGGCTTGTTTTTTCCCTTGGGGTCACACCCTAAGTCAATCTTGAGTTCCTTACTTCAATTCCAAATCCTCTGAGAGGTTCCCAGGCCGGTACATACAATTTCCTCCTCCTCGGGCCTGTATGGGACAGAGTCAAGGGGTCCCAGGGGCAATGGCTAGGCTGCCCTCCCATTCTAACCTGTGACCATGTTCAGATCCAAGCCAGCACCCGTTGGCTCCAAGCTGACTCTCAAAGGGCTTCGGGGGATGTGCCAACATTTGGTTTGAATGTTTCTAACATGAAGATTTTCCTACTCCTCCAAAATTGTAATAAAAACAACACACCCACTCAAATGTGTTACCTACAAATTTTAGTACATTGAAAACTACCAACTTAATAACTTGTACTGTGGGTTGCAGGCCCACCTTAGAATAAAACGTCTATGTAATTAATGGGAATTCCAAGAGTGTTGGGAACAGTGAACACACACACACACACATACACACACATACACATACACGGCGGGGGAGGGGGGAGACCTCCCTATTAATATTTTTTTTTCGTTCAAAATGAAGAGCAGTGGTTCTTGACTGGGGTAATCTTGTAACCCAAGGGGACATGTGAAACGTCTGGAAACGTTTTTGACTTAAACAAAGTGGCTGCCATTCCTGGTGTCTGGCAGAGATCAGTGCTTCTGTAAATGTCTTTCAAGATCCAGGCCAGCCTGTGACTTCGGGTCACCTGGCACCTGATATTGCTGAGATGGAGAGAATCAATACATGGGAAGGCACTGCAGGTCCAGGCTGGTCTGAGACTGTCTGCTTCCTGTCACCCTGAATTTCCAGTGTCTGTGTTAACTTAATAGACTAGCTTATTGTTCTCTGACAGACCTTGAATAAAACTATGTTAATAAGCCACTGTTCACTGAGGCTTCCAAGTGAGATTCATTTTTATTTTTTACATTTGTTGATTTGTGTGTGCTTGCCTATGTGTGTACTTGCGGGTACATGTGTACCTCCCCACACACACCCACGTGTGCCACATGTGGAAGCTACAAATTGCTTTTCTCCTACCATGTGCATCCCACGCATTGAACTTAGGCTGTGAGGCTTGGCAGCAAGCCCCTTTACCCATCTTGCTGGTCCTAAGGGAAACGGATTTAAAAAACAAACAAACATCTTTTTTTTTTGGTTTTGTTCTGTCTTAAATCTAGATAGAAAGGTATATGGCCAGATGGTCTGGTGGCCACTCGAGATGCTTCAGTCTGCAACCCTGTAAGGGAGTCCAAGAGATACACACCTCTTGGATACACCTTGAACACACACACAAAAAGAAAGTAGCCTTATAATATATAGTTCTAGAGGTGGGCTTCTCAAGGGCAAAGGTGTTACTCATTAAAAGAGTCTTCAAATGAATGTGGCCTTTAACCCTTTATTCCCTATCTTTCGGCTAGGGCTTCCAAGGTCCATTCCCCTCCCTCAGAGGGCAGGTTGGTGAGGTGGGCCATCCTGGAAGCAAGCCATACCACCTCTGCCATCCTCCATCCTCTGTTCTTGGACCTACCAGGTATGGCATAGTCAAGGAGCAAATGACGGACTTCTTCCAAAGAGGCTTTTAACATAGAAAGCCCTGCTGTCTCCCAGCTCCCCTGGGAGACTGAGGGCCATCCAGAATAACCTGCCCCCCCAGCTTGCCTGGAACCTCCCACAAGCTGCTTTAGCTCCCCACAAGCTGTGGATGCCCACTTCACACTGGAAGAGCCTCATTCCAGTGTGCTGTGCTCAGACCCATTTACTCACAGTATCTAAAGCTAGGAAGGAAAAGCTCGCAGGGTGCCATGCCAGGACGCGGAACAGGCATGAGGCATGCCCCCTGTGCCTTCCAGAGTCTCCTCTGAGTGACACCTCGTCTTACCCAGCTTACAAGAGCTGCCACCCAGTGATGGCACAGAGGTCTCTCCCTTCAGTGCAATGTCCACCAAAACTGCAGCAGGCCTCTAAGATGGGCTAGGCCAGGCCATATGCTGGACACTAGTAACCTCCAACTCACTCCCACTGAAGTTCATTACTAACAACTGTAGGGGAAAAAAATTGTAAGATCTAATCCCTAGAAGGCAAGTGCATCAGCCAAGTGATTCCTGTTGATTTATCCTAGGAACTTCATCAAGCAATGAGTGGTACAGTGACCCTGGTCATGCTAGTGCACTTACATCGTGGTCTCTGCTTGACTACAAACTCTGAGGATAGAGACTGTCTTAGTCAAGGTTTCTATTCCTGTACAAACATCATGACCAAGAAGTAAGTTGGGGAGGAAAGGGTTTATTCAGCTTACACTTCCATACTGCTGTTCATTACCAAAGAAGTCAGGACTGGAACTCAAGCAGGTCAGAAAGCAGGAGCTGATGCAGAGGGCATGGAGGGATGTTCTTTACTGGCTTGCTTCCCCTGACTTGATCAGCCTGCTCTCTTATAGAACCCAAGACTCCCAGCCCAGAGATAGTCTCACCCACAAGGGGCCTTTCCCCCTTGATCACTAATTGAGAAAATGCCTTACAGCTGGATCTCATGGAGGCATTTCCTCAACTGAAGCTCCTTTCTCTGTGATAACTCCAGCTGTGTCAAGTTGACACAAAACTAGCCAGTTCAGAGACTATGTGCCATTCACCCTGGGGCTCCCAGAGAGATCTTGTGAGGGTGTGTAGAAAGGGATTTGCTTTGGTGACAAGATGAATGATGTCCTCCTCATCCTGCCCCTAACCAAGGACAGCTGTCACCACGAAGGCTCTTGCTCTAACCAAGGGCAGCTGTCACCTCGAAGGCTCTTGTATTAGATCATGTGGTTTGCACCCTGCTTCTTCCCCTACCAGACCTTGGGATCTCAGGCACATTGCGGATCCCTCCAAACCTGGGTATCCTTAGCTATTGGATAACACAATGTCACTTGCATTAGTGGCCAGTCAAGGGGATTAGGGTCTACTGTCACTTCCAGGGGTCTGGATAGTGCCAGGCACATGGTAGGCCCTCCACAGACACTCAACTCCACTACACCAGGTCAGCACAGCTCCATGGGAGAGGTTTATTGGGGGGAGTGGAGAAGAGAAGAGAATGAAGGGGGACAGAGAAGAAGAAGAAAAAAGGGGGAGAGGGAGGGGTTCTGCCTTTTATTCGGGCCATAACATAATCACGTGTACCACTGAGCACAGGTGGGTCGGCCTGAGGGCAGGTGAAGGCAAGTGGAGTGAATGCTGGTGGTTGTCATGGCAACCCTTGTTACCTAGGGGTGATGTCATCGCTGGACTCCCAGGTGACACAACCATAAAGCCGGTTCCTGATGCCAACAACCACTGCTATAGTCCAACAGACTGCAGATCAAAAGAGGGGCTGGGGAGATGGCTCAGTGGTTAAAGAGCTTGTCACACAAGCGTAAGGTCTAGAGTTCAGATCCCAGAACCCACATCGTGTGGGTATGATGGCCTGTCTATAATTCCAGCTCTGAAAGATTAAGATAGGAGATGCCCAGAACAAGCTGTCCAGCAAGACTAGCCACACTGGTGAGGTCTGGGTTTGACTGAAAGTTCGCACAGCAGTTGCATCTCAGATATCCTGTATAAACGATATTTACGTCATGATTCATAACAGTAACAGAATTACAGCTATGAAGTAATAACATAACTGCATGGTTGGGAGTCACCACAACGTGAGGACCTGTATTAGAGGGTCACAATGTTAGGAAAGCTGAGAGCACTGTTCTACATCAACTTCAGATCTCCACAGTATGCTTACACATGCATGCATGCCATACATATACACATCACACACACACACACACAAATGGAAAAGGAAAAAAATCTCAAAGAATTGGTCAAAGCAGGCTACTTGTGTGTGTTCTTTACAGTCCAGAGTCATGATGGGGCTTCTCAGAAGAGAAGAGCAATAGCCCTCCCAACCCCCGTAATTGGGCAGCTGATGTTGCTAGGTAATCAGACTCAAAAATGTGAGCAGTAGCCTCTTTCCAGCTCCTCAGTGAAAGATGGGCTGTGTAGAGACCATGAGAGAGGGGCGAAGGAGCGCCTGCTCGGGACAGCCAGGACTAGAAGGAACGCCTGCTCGGGACAGCAGGACTAGAAGGAGCGCCTGCTCAGGACAGCAGGACTAGAAGGAGCGCCTGCTCAGGACAGCAGGACTAGAAGGAGCGCCTGCTCAGGACAGCCAGGACTAGAAGGAGCGCCTGCTCAGGACAGCCAGGACTAGAAGGAGCGCCTGCTCAGGACTAAGGGTGACGCTTACATTTTAGCAGGCTCCAATGTTCTCAAGGACACTTCGCCCATGTTGAGAGTGGGTCTGAATTCCTGAGCCTTGCAATTGAGACCTAACTATGAGTTTACAGCAAAAGTCAATACTTAATAAATATAGCACCTGCCAGAATCTATAAACTGCCTTCTGGTTCAATGTTGACAAATTTAATTTAAATAGGTGTCCTGGTCATAAAGACATGGGGCAAGAACCTGTCAGGAGTCCTGAAAGATCTCTCTCCTCACAGGAGACCCTGTTGATCAGTCAAGTGAACCCTAGACAGTGTAGGGACTTGGTGTTTTCTTCAGAAGTGTGTCTCAAACCACTGTCAAGGTGTGTGTGTGTGTGTGTGTGTGTGTGTGTGTGTGTGTGTGTGTGTGTGTGTTGGAGGCAGGGGATCTTGAAGCTGTGAGGAGAGTATTTCTGTGGCCATACAATAGTCAGATTGAGAATGATTGAAATGTCTGTTCTTGACACCTAAGTATCTGTCCCCTCTGGGAGGAACTTCCCTATCCCTGTTCCCTGTACCTTCAGGCACTTAAGGCAAAGTCCGAGGTCCCACCAATGTCTGTCACCGTGGGTGGATGGATGAATAGATGGATGGATGGGTGGATGGGTGGATGGGTGGATGGGTGGATGGGTGGATGGGTGGATGGGTGGATGGGTAGATGGGTGGATAGACAAGGCACAAAATATCTTATTCATCATAACATCCATCTGGCTTCGCCTCTGGATCTTGCCCATATCAGATCATCCCTCACTACATCCAGGGTGGCCCTAGCCAAGGCACTATCCTCCCAGCCCCGGTCACTGCTGGGGCCTCCTCTTCAGTATTCCTTTCTCTACACAGCGGCAGAGCGAGTGGCTTTGTCCTTAAGTCTGATGCTGTCACTGACCTGGGATGCTGTTGTCCCCTGAGACCCTTCCCATATCTCAGAGTAAAACCCAGCCCTCCACTTCTGCCCTACCTGTACCCCTATACTTCTGCCCCATTGCTCCTCCATCTCCTGGCACTCCGGGTCCCTTTTTCCTGATCCCAGCCTCTTGCTTCCCCCTCCCCCAGCACATTCAGCCATTCTGGATAGATGGTTTTAGGATCAGCTCCCAGACCTAGCCTGCCTACTACCCACACCTCCTTCCTGCCCTCTTCAGAGGCCTACCTAGTCCCTCCTGATGAAATTACTGGTAGGTACTCTGCATCCTGGTCTGCTATGCCATTTGTGAGCTGGCACTGTGGACACACTGCTATCTGACTATTGCTTATTTGCTTATAGCTCCCCTAGGGCTGGACATTATGCCATCCACAGCCGTAGCCGTCATACCCAGCAAGGAGTTCATAGAGGGAGCTTATGCTCCTCCTGGTGAGGGCAAAGTATTCCAGGTAGAAGAAACAAAAAAGCATTAACCCCCACACACCCACACACACACCCCTGCTTCCTGAACAAGGACTGGCAAGGTGGAATACAATCCCATAGATAGGCCAGATTGTAGTATTTGTGTTGTGGGCATGGGCAGAAAGAGATTTCTGGAATGCCTACTGTGTACCGGGCTTTTGTGCTAACACGATGGAAAAGATCTGCTTTCCTGACCCCATTTACTCCACACAGGATAGCAGGTACCAGCGTCATGCACTGTACCGGCTGGGTTTGTGTGTCAGCTTGACACAAGCTGGAGTTATCACAGAGAAAGGAGCCTCCCTTGAGGAAATGCCTCCATGAGATCCAGCTGTAAGGCATTTTCTCAATTAGTGGGAGGGCCCATTGTGGGTGGGTGGTTCTATCCCTGGGCTGGTAGTCTTGGGTTCTATAGGAAAGCAGGCTGAGCAAGCCAGGGGAAGCAAGCCAGAAGCAGCACCCCTCCATGGCCTCTGCATCAGCTCCTGCCTCCAGGCTCCTGCCCTGTGTGAGTTCCAGTCCTGACTTCCTTTGGTGATAAACAGCAATGTGGAAGCGTAAGCTGAATAAATCCTTTCCTCCCCAACTTGCTTCTTGGTCATGATGTTTGTGTAGAATCAGAAACCCTGACTAAGACAGGCACACATCCTCAATTGAGACCTCTGTGTGGCTTTTACTCAGTCTCCCAATAGAAAGGGCTGCAGTGCTAAAGACCCACGGACAACTCACAGTCTGTAGCCATTCCTGCCCACCAGTGCCCAAGATCACTTTTCACCCCCAGACAAATTTTTTTCCAGTGAGTCCCTGTTTCTTCCAACAAAACCTCGTACCTACCTGTTTCTATCTAAACCACAGAGAAATGCTCAGTGTGGTCACGAGGGCTGCATGAGGAAGATGCCTGGGGAGGCTGTAGGAAACTAAGATGAGGGTGGGGGATGGGAACAGAAGACGGATTACATTTTACTGTGGCATGCCTTGTGTTTTGTATCGGGCTGTACACAGTGTAAAGAAAAGAAGCACTTAATTAAAAAAAATTTTTTTTTCCTTTTTCAGTTTTCAGGCTCCGAGGAGCCAGAATGTTTTGTGGGCAAGTCGTCAATCATGGCTGCCCACAGGTTTTCTTCACCCAACACCCCCCACCCCCTCCTCCGCAGTACCCAACACACCCCAGGCTCTGGAGGACTTTGCACAGAGCCTTAAGACTGGAAGGGACATGGTAGCCACCAGGAGGCCAGAGCCTGCAGGCAGGCTGCTTCTGCACCACCCTGAGAGCTGTGCTGAGAGGGCTCAAGTGCAAATGTCGCTCAACCCTCTTGGTGTTGTCTTAGAGAATACGGTCTCTGGAGAGAAAGACCCAGTGAGCAGCCCTATGCCTGGTGCTACACTGGGCTGTGTCTAAGTAGTAAGAGAGGGATCAGGAGCGCACATCTCGTAACCAACTTGGGTGGCTTTGTTTCTGAAGGAAATCAGTTCTATGCAGTGTCAGGAGGGTACCAAGCCACAAGTGGTCCCACATCCCCGAAGGAGGGTGGGGGTGGGGGCAGAACAAATGCACTTGAAATTGGAGGGGGAAGAAATGTGAGTGGATGGTCAGATGAAAGGGAGCACAGGGTGTGTAATAGGCCACAGGAGACTACACTCATTTCCCATTCACAGCGATGAAAACCCAGGCTTGGAGGTTGGCTATGCTATTTGGAAAGTGAAGTTACACTTCAGAGGCAACTAATAGGATTTAAAATGCATGACTCAAGTTATAACCCCCCCCCCAAAATTGGGTCCGAGGAGGCACACCCAAGCCTGTTCCTTGGTTTCGAGTAAAAAAAGCGGGGAGTTGGAAGCTCAAGAGGTTGGGGACATAGCGTGGTCCCAGTACAACTAACAACCTTCTGGCTGAGGGGCCTCCTTTTTTTGGCAATCTTGGGGACACTTAATAATCCATGGAAGGACATTGTGATTTCATAAAAATGATGAAATAATTGGAGTGGAGAAACTCCATCAATGACCCACGTCTGGCATGGTTACTGCTGCCTTGAGGCCTGAAGCCCAGGCTGCCAAATACCAGGGTTCTCACTTGGCCATTCTGAAGGCATGACTAACCCCCAGTGAATAAGGATGAGAAAATTCAGTACCAAGGATTGCTTTTTCTTATATTGAAAGCCATAATTCAGAATAGCTAAAGTCTGATGCATACCTCACCATTATTACTGATACTAGCTGTCTTAGTCAGGGTTTCTATTCCTGGACAAACATCATGACCAAGAAGCAAGTTGGGGAGGAAAGGGTTTATTCAGTTTACACTTCCACATTGCTGTTCATCACTGAAGGAAGTCAGGACTGGAACTCAAGCAGGTCAGGAAGCAGGAGCTGATGCAGAAGCCATGGAGGGATGTTCCTTACTGGCTTGCTTCCCCTGGCTTGCTCAGCCTGCTCTCTTATAGAACCCAAGACTGCCAGTCCAGAGATGATCCCACCCACAAGGGGCCTTTCCCCCTAGATCACTAATTGAAAAAATACCCCACAGCTAGATCTCATGGAGGTACTTCCCCAACTGAAGCTCCTTTCTCTGTGATAACTCCAGCCTGTGTCAAGTTGATACAAAACTAGCCAGTACACTAGCCTTTGTCAGCCTGAGAGAGAATGGCTGTCTTTCCAGATAACATTGCTACCAAGAGGCCGAAGATCCATGTGGTGTGTGTGTGTGTCCACAGGCATGCACATGTGTAAGCATGCATGCGAAGGCCAGGGGACAGCCTCATTGGTATCCGTTAGATGCTATTCACCTTTCTTTTATTTTGAGACAGTCTCTTATTAGCCTGGATCTTGTGGAGTGCTGGATGGGCTAGCCGGTGAGCCTCCAGGGAACATTTCTGTCTCTGCCCCCAACACTGAGATCCTAAGTGTGGACCACCAAGACTGGATATCTACAGGGCTTTGGGGGATTGAACTCAGATCCTTGTGCTTGCAAAGCAAACACTTTATAGACGACTATCTCCCTTGACTCCACAGAGATCGTTTCTAAGACTGCTTCCAGCCACAGACAGGAGAAAGGAACCTCAAGGTGATAACTCCACTTTAGCTTCAAGACAATTCCAGTCCCCTCAGCAACAATAGCTGTGTTTGTTTTGTTCTGCTATGTCAGTGTTTCTCAACCTGTGGATCATGACCCCTTTGGCCCAAAGGACCCTTTCACAGGGGTTGCCAAAGACCACCAGAAAACAGATATTTACATTACAAAAATAATTTTATGGTTGTGGGTCACCACAGTATGAGAACCTGTAATTAAAGGGTCGAAGCATTAGGAAGGTTTGAGAGCCACTGGGCTACATGAATGTTTAACAAGGGTGAGGTAGCTGCCTCCAACTCGGTTGAGGGGTCTCAGAACCCCTCAATCCAGGTCTCTTTCTCCAGTAAGGAAGACATCTGTTGTGGTTTATTCAGGACAGAGGGGGTTCCCAGGGCAGGGACTTTCAGAACTAAAACCAGAAAAGTTCAGGGGAAACTGGGGCCAGTTATTTGACCTACGGCCTAGTCCTTTAGTGCTAGCCTCGATGTTTCCTACACTCAGACCCTTAATACAAAAGGGTCATGTGTGCTTGGCATGAGGAAGTCTGGTGGTCCTTGTCTCTCCCAGGCAGTGACTCCCAGAATTAGCCATGGACTTTCTATGCATTCACACATCCCACCCTTCCCAGTAATGCTTCCCCAAGCGTCACCTGACCAACAGATGAGAAGGCAAGAATGGGGCTCAGGTCTATGTGTCAACACAGCCTTGAACTTTACCCAGGACTGATATAAATATTTAGCTTTTTATACTACTTGTGTTTTGAAAATGTTTGCTTTTAAACCAATAGAACCAAAATGACACATATTCAGGGGAACTGTATGAGACTTCAACCCATGAAGTCTACACACACACACACACACACACACACACACACACACACTGAAGATCAAACCCCAGGTCTTTATATGTGCTAAGCAAACATTCTTTAGCAACAGCCTGGCTGTGGGCAAACATATGTATCACCACAAACGTTTGTCATTTCTGTCTTTCCTTTTCCCTGAAGATTGAGCCTAGGTTCTCACAAATATTAGGCCAACACTCTGTCAACAAGCTATATCCTTAGTCCATCACTAGCTAATGGTGAAAATCCCTTCTAATGGTTCTAAATAAACAGTGCATTATCACTATCTATGGTCACATGGCTGTGTAATAGCACATGAGAACATGTTACTCCTCTCAACCATTACTTACAATCCACTGATCAACATTCTCCAATTACCCCGTACTCTCTGGTAACTACCATTCCATTGTCAACTTCTATAAAAGCAGCTTTCATAGATTCTACGTAAGAATGACTTTACATAACACCTGCCTTTGTGTGCTTAATTTATTTCCTATGACATGAGGACCTCCGGGCCCATTTGTGACAAATGACATAGTTCTCCATTTCTCACGGTGTAGAGACTGTACATTCTTCACCCACTCATCAGTTAATGGCTGCTGTTTTTGTTTGTTTGTTTGCTTTTGTTGTTGTTCTTATGAACTGTGCTACAGCTAGCATTGGGATGTAGGTGTCTCTTTAAACACACTGACTCCACCTCCTCTGGGTGTATATTTAATAGAGAGATTGTGGGACCATATGCTAGCTCATTTTTAAACCTTTGGAGGACTTACCTACCTTATTGCTTTCCATAGTGGCTGTTCAACTTTGCATTCCTATGAGCAGTGTGCAGAGGATCCATTTCTTCACACCCTCTTCAGTACTTGTTGTCTTTGGTCACATGACTAAGACAGATTCCACACCCCACTACACCCCACACCCGAACCCCCCAACCCCCCCAACCCCCCAAGCCCCAGCATGGAGACAAATGCTTGCAAGCCCAGCACTTAGGTGAAAACAAGAAGTTCAAAACCTCAAGTCTAGCTCTGGCTACAAAGTAAGTCTGAGGTCAACCTGGGCAACCCAACAAAGTTTTTTGAAAGATCTTTATATTCCCTAAAATTAAGTGAAAAAGTTATTTCATAAGTCTAAATTGCTGTAAATATGTAATTTCAGATATACTGGAAATAGTAAGAAAAATTATCACATCACGCTTGATAATGTATTCAGTGGTAGAAAGTGGCGAGGCCCAACCCTGTCTGTCTTAGTTGCAGTTTCTACTGCCGTGAGGAGACACCATGACCAAAAGCAAGTTGGAGAGGAAAGGGTTAATTTGGTTGATCCTTCCATATTGTAGTCCATCACTGTAGGAAGCCCAAGCAGGAACTCACACAGGGCAGGGACCTGCAGGCAGGAGCTGATGCAGAGGCCATGGAAGGGTGCTGCTTACTGGCTTGCTTCCCATGAATTGCTCAGCCTGCTTTCTTACAGAACCCAGGACCACCAGCCAAGGGATGGAACCACCCACAGTGGGCTGGACTCTCTCTTGTCAATCGCTACTTAAGAAAACTGTTCCAGAAGCTTGCCTACAGCCCTATCTCATGGAAATATTTTCTCAACTGAGGCTCCCTCCTCCTCTCTGATGACTCTAGCTTGTGTCATGTTGACATAAAACTAACCAGCCCGGTGTGGAAGGGAATTTGATGATGATAGCAAACAAAATTACACTAGCCTTTGCTTTTTTTTTTTTGTACTAGATCTATTCATGACTCATGACTTGTACAATTAAAACAATTCAAAAGTCAAAGATCTTATTTACCATCCTTCTAAGGGAACGGAGGGGAGACAGATGTTAGAACTATAAACTAACTTTAAAAAATAAAAATAAAAGGCTTATTGCGAAAGGTTATGACAGAAAATGACAGCACCTCCCTCCCCCCAGACAGCATTCACTGCCTGTCGGCAAGCAAGGCTCATTTTCAATAAGAGGTTCAGAGACCTCACAGGACCCGGTAACCTTAGGGCTGTGCTTAGAGTCTGCGCTGGTCACTCTTACACTGCACTTCTAAGAATCTAGTCCCAGACTTACCAGCAAATGATACAAACGGATTTATTGTCAGACCATTCTTTAAAGTGCTGCTTGTAATAGCAGAAGATTGGAAACATACATTTGAATCACAGGAGAATGCCCGACCATGACCAGACAATAGAGAGCCAAGAAGGACTTAGAAAGAGGAACAATGTATCAGGCATCTAATGTGAGAGAGAGAGGAAGGTGCAGAGCATGTGTATAGTATGACAAGTTGGCTGCTTTCCTTGTGACTGTGGCCAAAGTACCTGAGAGAACCAACTTAAGGGAGGGAGAGTTTATTTTGATTCACCATTTCAGAGGGATTATGGTCTGTTCAGGTAGGGAAGGCACAACATCAGGAGTGGCTCCTTCTGAGGGAAAACAAGTCACCACCTATCACATGACAAGGGGGCTCAGAGCTCAGGCTAGAACCAGGGCCAGGCTCAAAGGCCTGATCCAATGGCCTGCTTCCTCCAGCCAGGTCACTTGAGGCAACACAGTCTTCAAAATAACACCACAAATTGATCAGCAACTATTCAGACTTCTAGCCTGTGGAAGACAGTGCAACAGTATGTTATCTTTTTAATTTGGTTGGGTTTTTTTGTTGTGTTTTTTGAGACAGAGTTTCTCTGTGTCAGGTTTTCTGTTTTGGCTGTCCAGGTCTCACTCTGTAGACCAGGCTGGCCTCCAACTCAGAGATCTGCATGCCTCTGCTTCCCGAGTGTTCAGATTAAAAGCATGGGCCACCACTGCCCAGACAGTATGGACAGGATGTTATCTTTTAAGTAAAAACTAGAGGAATAGGGGCTGGGGAGAAGGGTCAGTTGGTGAAGTGTTTGTCATGCAAGCAATCTGAGTTCAGACACCCAGCGTTTGTGAAAAGGCCAGATTTGCTTCACACATGTAACCCTTAGAGTTGGGGGCTCAGAGGCCTGAAGGGGAGGTACATGGAGGAAACAGATCCTCAGAGATGGACGGCCATCCCTCTAGTCATTGATGAACTCTGGGTTTAGTGTGAGATCTTGTCTTAGATACATAAACAAACAAACAAACAAACAATAGACATTGATAGAAGAAACCCAATATCAACCTCTCGCCTACACATGAATGTGTATGTGAATGTATGCACACCGACATATACATGTACACAAAACATGCACACATATATACACTCATACACACACACACAATTTTAAGAAAACAAAAAAATTTAAATTGAGCCCTATAATCTGAAATTTTAATCTAAAATATCAATATGATATGTAATAGCTTTATATTTCAAAATAAATTCTTATTTCCCTAGGACATAGAACGGATACTAACCTAAAAGCACACTTTCAACCTACTTTGTGTATCTAAACACCAATATCCAGGAAAGGAGGAAATATATGAATTCTGAAGTAGGAATTGAACAGGGTGAGACCAGAAGACCTTGTCAGACCAGAAGACTATGCAGGACCACTGTGACTATACCAAAAGGGTACAGGAGCCACATCAAAGGCTCCCACCAGTCATATAAGGGACGCTTGAGCACTAGCAAGCTAAATGAACTCAACAGAATAAAATACATGAAACATATTTAAAAATAACTGTGCTTTTGGATAATAATTCGAGAAGCTCAGGACATAAGCCCAGCACCCCTGCTTTTCTCCAGCCTTGTCCCCTCCTTACGCAGACTGGCTATCTTAGTTATATGTGCATAGAGTAATTGTGTTGGGTCAAACAATGTCATACTCAGAGCCAAGGTGAATCTCTCAATGATGTCCTAGGTCCAGTGTGGCTCGGCTGCCATACAACCCCATTGCATAGACAGTACCTGCCTGGGTAATACCATTCCTCGCTGGAGGGACTTGGAATAGGGGACAATCATTGTGAACATCAGGCTCATGATTAACCTTCAGTGGTAAAGTCCACCACCTCTGATTTGGACCTTACAAATTTTCAGCTGGCACCCACAAAGGTGGCAGGCTAGCCTGGTGGCATTCAGAAAGATACTCAGAGGTTAACATCTGTCTCACTAATTGCCTTTGACAGGTATTGGGACACAAGCAGAGGCAAAGGTTTATCTGAAGCTCCTCCACCCATTGTGTTTCAGGGTCACCAAGGGTCTAGCCATTCGCTGTAGGGAAGAGACTTAGGTAATAAATTCAGAAGTGCTTGGCAGAGTTTAAAAACCACTCTTTTGCATGTCATGACATAATGATGGGCCAAGGCATTCTGGGATGACTTCAACACCTTTTTACATTGATTGATTGACTGTGTGGGCATGTGCGCACAGGTGGAGGTCAAGGGATAACTTCCAGGTGTCAGACCATGTGGGTTTCAGGGGGGATCAAACCCAGGTTGTCAAGCTTGGCAGCAAGCACCCTTAGCTACCCATCTTGTGGGCCCACAGATGTCACTTAAAACTGTCAGCCAGAGATTATGAAAAACTTTGCAATGAATATCGCACAAAACCAAAACCAAACCCAAACCCAAACCCAAACCAAAACCAAAACCAAAACCAAAACCGGACATGTTTGCTAGAATAAAGACTAATCTCATTGTCAACAAATTCTTACAGAGAATTTACCACGGGTCTGATGAAACTTCCAAATCTAACTACTGTTGTCAGGAGGAGAGACCAGAGGGACACATGAAAGGCACCAGGAGGGTACAATCAACAATGTCAAGATATGAAAGATTCTGCAGGACATAAGATTTAAAAAAACAAACAAACAAACAAATATATTACAAGAAAAAAATGGTTGTCTCAAGGAAACAAGAGGCGTGTTAACCAAGCACAATAGATGTCCAAACTTTGTTTCAACAAATAATCTATGAAAACCCGTTAGTTAGTAGTGTTGACATCAGAAGCAAACCTCCGAATACAATGATGACGTCACCCATAGACAACAGAGACCTACATCTGTTACCATGGCAACCGTCTTCCATTCACCTTGGAGCAGTTACCTAGAGGACCAAATAAAAGGCAGAGCCCCCTGACTTTCTCTCTCCTTCTTCTTCGATGGCCCCTTTGTCCTTTCCCCCCTCCAATAAACCTTTTCCCCATGGAACTATGCTGGCCTGGTGTGATCTGTCCAGACAAGCCACCATTCTAACACAAGTAGGACTTGGATAAATGTGACTCAGTGGGTAAGAACATCTGGTGTGCAAGTATGAGAACCTGAGGTTAGAACCTGGAACACGGAGAAAAACACCGGTTTGGACAGCTACTAACCAGTAACCAGCTCAGTAGCGGACAGGCACAGGAAGATCTTAGTGACACGGGGGCTCATTGACCCTCAGTGGAATTCTGAGTTCAGTGAGAGAACTTATCTCAAGGGGGTGTGGCTGAGAGGAATAGCGCAGGACTATTCATGCTCTTCTCTTGTTCTTGGGGGTACACACAGCTGCACAGTCACACGTGCCCATAATCACGGAGGGGAACCTGATGACACTCAGGAGCCACAGTTAACCCTCTATGTTGCTGCGTTAGCTTGTGCGCCTGGTTTTGAAGAGAAAGCCCTATTTCTTAGAGCACTAAGTATTCACAGATGAAAGCCCTCAAGTCTAGAGCTGGCCTTCCCGTAATCCAATGACCAGAGGCCAGGGAGGGAGCTGGAGATGACCAAGGCTGGGCAGATGGTTATTATTAAACCTGCTCACGGCACACTGCAGAAGAACTTCACCATTCATGTTAGACTTTTTACATGGTAGAGAGTGGTGGTTTTTGGCAAAATACTATTCCTTCTCAGATTTAAAAAAAAAAATTGAAGAAAAATTTTTAAATGGCGATAATGTGTTGAGCGGAATTAAAGCTCTTGTCCATCTGAGAAGGAAAGTCCACTCTGCAAAGGCTGAGGCTACCTCTTTCCTAAACCACATTTGGGAACACTTTGTCCCGAGTCTATACCTAAGCTGACGGCCTGTTTTAAATTTACTTTCTGGAAATTTTTAGCATAAAGAGAGGGTAAAACTACCATTACTGTCAACCCAGCAAAAGACATCAGATGTTTTAAATGTCAGTGAGCTGCAGGCCAGAACCCTTCTGACGGAGGGAGTGTGGGGACAGCCTCCTCTTCCATGTGCCTGCCTCTGGTCCTCCCTTCTCCACCCCCATAGCACCCTCCCTGTAGCCATAAGCATGTGAATGGGGATGTGCAGAATGGGCATGGTGTCTGTTGAGGCTCTAAAAGACTGGGAACTGTCCCTGTCTTCTTGCACCAAAGGGCTGCCCCCCCCCACTTGCATTCCTTCCTTGGGATCTCCAGGTCATAAACTTTTGGCACACCTATCTGGGAAGGCAAGGATCCTGTAAACTTCTGACCTGATGAGGAGGGTAGCTGGGCTGGAATTTACCACCAAGGTCATCCAGTCCTTGGCTGGCTATGGCTGTGGCTGGGAGAGTGAGGAGCTACACTTGGAATGGAGGGGGCGGAGAGGAAAGTCGCCCATCGCAGGAGGCCTGGCCCCAAGTGACCTCCAAATTATCTAGGCCTTGGCAAGGTGACAGGAAGAGTCTAGAAGCTGATGTGTATGGTCAGCCGGCACTCAGAGATGGTGTGCGCCAGGGGCTGCTCAGAGAGGGACTCAGCCCCTTCCCGGCTCACTCATTCAGAGAACACGGGTGAGATGACACACACCCGCAGACTCCAAAGGCTGAGTCTGAAGAATCATTTGAGCCCAGGAGTTCAACACAGGCCTGGGCTAGGGCCTCTCCCGTTTCAAAACAACAACAACAACAACAACAACAACAACAACAACAACAACAACAAATCATCAGACCCTGAAAATCCTGGCTGAGTATCTGAGACACAGACCTACAAGCCGTACTCCTCCAACGGAGCACAATCTTTTTTTTTTTTTTTTAACTTTTATTAGATATTTTCTTCATTTACATTTCAAGTGTTATCCAGAAAGTTCCCTATATCCTCCCCCCTCCCGGCCCTGCTACCCTACCCACCCGCTCCCACATGAAGCCCCATCTACCGCTCAGGCCTGAGAGAGGGTTCTTGGGTTCTGAGCTCTAGAAGGCTGACCCTAGGAGCCTCCTGGCTTATAGGAAGTCCCTGTCAGAGTTTCGACGATTCCAGCTCTTCCTGGTAACAGGGTTGTAAATTCTTCCCTCAGGACCCACAGTCATACCCAGGAAATTGGGCAGGCTGCACAGGCAGGTTGCTAGAGTCAGAGGAGACTCCGACTCCCCGAATTCCCAAAAGGCGGTCCAAACAGCCAGAAATGGGCTCAGCCTGGACCACAGGAGGATTTCCTGTGACTAGATAAAAGCCAGTATTTCTCAGGGATCGGTGAACCTGGTTTTCCTCTACCAAAAGGAGCCATTTCCTTTACCAGAGGCAGAAGGGACAAACGGCTACCTGTGGTGCCTATTAGCATACCAAAACACACTCTGGCCTCCAGGCTTGCTTGGTGTCACTAGTATCTGTCACCCCTTTCAAAGGTAATGCTAACTTCCCTTTCACTTCCTCCAGCTCCTGGGCTTCCCACAGCTACTCATTCTCCACTTAACCTGGCAATTTGTCCCCCCCCCCACACACACTATGTTCTCTCCCTCCTACCCCTACCCTCTTTCCCTCCCTCCTCTCCCTCCCCCTCTTCCTTTTTCCCTTCTCTGTCCTCCTCCCCCTCCTCCTCCCCTTCCTCCTCCCTCTGTGCTGTGCCCTACTCCTTTCATTATGTCTTCTCTATTCTCTCTCCCCTGCTATTTTCTGCTCTGGACTCTTACAGGTGACTATAGCTATTCTCCTCTCCCTCTCCTTCTCTCTGTTGTGTCTTTTAAAACTAAAGAGAGAAGGAATGTGTTTGGTGGAGGTGCAGTAAGGTGTGGGGGAAGGTGTGCCTCTGTGGGTCCCTGCTGAGGGATCCCTTCCCCTTGAGGGACCAGTCACACACATGACAGTAAAGTATAGAAAAGAGTTTATTCAGGGCATGGGGAGGGGAGTTGAGAGAAAGGCAGAGAGAGAGAGAGAGGGGAGAGAGAGAGAGAGAGAGAGAGAGAGAGAGAGAGAGAGAGAGAAGGCAGGCCATGAGCACATGGAGGGGGGAGGATGGGGAGAGAGGGGGGAGAGGGTAAGGGAGCAAGGGCAGAAGAGCAAGAGAAAGTTGAGCACCGCCCCAGAGGCCTATGTCCCTTTTCCCTGACTTTCAACTGATGCCTTGCTACTGTGGCAACCCAGTCACAAAGGTCAGGGTGCTGGGGACACCAAGTCCCTAGGAAAATCCCCTGTGGGTCCCCCTACCCTTGGTGTATCTCGCCCAGAGGCACTCAGATCCCCAAGAGGAGTCCCAGTGTTTCTCTGACCTTCTAGACTCATGGTCTCTTTATGGTGGAGTGGGGTATAGCCTCGGGTTCGGATCCATGAACATGGAAGCCAAAAAAGCAAGAGTGCTTTTATCCAAATGGCCAATGCACACATTATGTCACCTGCTGGCCTCCCCATCAACTCTGCATCCTGTACACAGCAGTCAGGCCACTCCGATGCCTGTCATTTCTAAGTGTGTTACCTGTTATCTCTTAGTTCCTGGACCCAGCTGCAGTATCAGGCCTGCCTGGGCGGCTGGGATGGCAGGGTTGAATCAATAGTAGCCAGAAAGGCTTGCCTTGGGAGCCTTCCAGGAAGTGCCCCACTCTACCAGCCATTGGCTACATAGCTACAACATTAGCCACCTTTGGCCAACCTCCAGGAGCTATAGAGTCAGATTTCCAAGGAAAGTGGTCCAAAGTACCAAAATTCCTCATCTTCCAGGGATGAGGAAATCTCTCAGAGCAAAGCTCCCAGAGGTGCCTCAGTGCTCTAGATGACCTAGTCAGTGGGAGCAGATATCAGTGGTCCACTCTGCAGAGACTTAAGCTCCTTATGCTGAGGTCTGAGGCCTTACAGTGAGCAAGCTTACACAGGAGGGCAGGTGGGACAGCAGAGACTGCACCGCATAGCAAGGGACCATCAACCTGGGTGGCATGCCACAGTCAATGGTGCAAGAGAGACTTTTTAACCTGTCAAGATTTCTGTCCTGCTCTAGGTCTCTGGGGTGTGGCCCAGGCACTGATGAGTTATAAAAATTCTCTGGCTATTGCAGCATGTAACCAGGATGGAGGATCCCCTCTGGGCTCTGGTTGTCCCCAGCTCCTCCTGATGGGCAATGTGGAAAAGTGACATGAAGAAGGAGCTAGGGCATGACACTGCAGTGACCTTATGACCTTAAATTTGTCACCGTGGGCAATATATTACGATGTCCTGCTAAAAGGCCCTTCTCCAGATCAGATGCAGCCCGGCAAGCGGCAGAATGCCTCAGTCTGGAAAACAGTCCCAGGTTGGGGATGTTTGGTCTGGGAGAGCTGCTGAGCCTCTGCCTCCTGGCTCCCAAGGGCATCAGCATTGCAGAAAGGGAGAGAGAAAGGCAGATGGGAGTGAGTGCAGGGATATGAGGTGGGCTTTCAGGTCAGTCTGATCCCAGATCAGATAACTTTGTCTATCTGAGCCTACTATTTTTCTGCAGCCTGGGGTCAGTGGCTCTGGCTGCCATACAGTTTAAAGTGAGCATGTAAGAAATTGTCCTTCTCTGTGCCTGTTAGTGGTGCTAAGGGAAGCCCAAGCCAGACCTGTGTCAGGGAGGTGGAGAGGAGGTGATTCAGTCTGTCTCCCTATAACCAGCACACAGGCTCACCCTCATGGTCCTGCTCACTGTAAACATTCACCACTGAACGTCATGTTCAGGGAGTGAGGATGTCTGAGGGGGGCTGAGGGCACTGAAGCTCAAGGGCAGGTATGGAAGCCTCTAGATCACAGCCTGGGCTTTTGTCACGCCTAGAGGCCCAAGGCCATAAGGATGCCATCACAAATGTCACTGTCATTGACTTGGGGTACCCCTTTGAGAACAAGAAGGAAGAAGGGCTCTCACACTTTGGAGGCTGACAGACATGTGTATAAATCTAGGCTTAGCTTTAGGTTAGCCTGGTACAAAGTGAGACCCTCTGAGCCTTGGTTCATATACTTTAAATCAAAGGTAACGATTCCAGCCTTACAGAGAATTCTGGAACAGTATACGGGACACACAGTGGATGCCCAACACTCCCCAGAACAGCCTTTGATCCACTGTGCTGCAAATGGCTGGCTTGAGTCAAAGTTCTGACTCACTCAGGACAGCCAGGTAACGCTGGCACAGGCGTGGTGGCAAGTGGATGACAAAGCCCAGCTTATCAGACCTGCAGGAAATCCTCAAAGTTTCTGCCTCCACCCTTAAAGGAATCAGTGACCTCTCCGACAGTGATGGGTTTTTTGTTTGTTTGTTTGTTTTTTTACTCAGAAATTGGGTTACCACTTCCCAGGAAGGTTTTCCCAACTGCGAGCTATAACCCAAGACCAGGTGAGTAATTTTCTCCCAGTACCTGCCCACCCTATGTCTATGGTGACTTTTCTTTCTGTCTCCATCACTGTGAGCCTGGCTTTCAGGGCAAGGCCTCCCCCAAATGCAATGTGAAGATATGGCAGTACCAGGTTTGTCCTTGTCTCCCTGTTGGTGTCAGCTGACACATTGAGCCCCACCCATGCCAAACATGCTAAAGGACCATCTCACCTCCAGGAGCGTTTAGAGATGGCTGTCCTCTTGGTTGCTGGAATACACAAACCCTGGGGTGGAAGGAGGTCCCCATCACTCACTTGCCTGATCTGTGAGAACTGGCTGTGTGACCAGTGTTCCCTTGAGATTGGTCTGTGTCCAGTGACAAGGTTCTCATACTGGCTGGTTTTGTGTGTCAACTTAACACAAGCTGGAGTTATCACAGAAAGAAGCCTCCCTTGAGGAAATGCCGCCATGAGATCCAGCTGTGGGGCATTTTCTCAATTAGTGATCAAGGGTGGGAGGGCCCATTGTGGGTGGTGCCATCCCTGGGCTGGAGGTCCTGGGTTCTATAAGAGAGCAGGCTGAGCAAGCCAGGGGAAGCAAGCCAATAAGTAACATCCCTCCATGGCTTCTGCATCAGCTCCTTTCTCCATCAGTTCCTGCCCTATATGAGTTCCCAGTCCTGACTTCCTTTGGTGATAAACAGCAATGTGGAAGTATAAGCTGAATAAACCCTTTCCTCCCCAACTTGCTTCTTAGTCATGATGTTTGTGCATGACTAGAAACCCTGACTAAGACAGTCCTGTTACCTCAAGGAGGATATAGAGTTTAGCTGCATAAGAATACATTTCCCAGAAGGCAGGGCAACTCCACACTAGAGGACTATGGTCTCCTTTATCTGTCTGCTCCCAGTGACCCCCCCAGTGTTCATGGCTGAGCTACTACCACCCCACCGTCTAGTCCTTGCAGGGGGGAGTGTCACTGGGTCCCCTCAGCCTAGACAGAGGACCCAGTATAAGGTCTTTGACTATACATTACTTGAATGAAATCACTGAAGGGCTTGGAACTGGAGAGGGATGTATTCCAACTTAGATTTCAACAGAATCTGACTGCTATGTTGAGAATAGTTGAAAAAAACATGACCATTTAGCAGGGTTACACAATACTCATAGTTGGTATGTACGTGGCATGAGCAAAGGCTTAATGCGTGAGGTAGGCATATTATAATCAGTCTCATTATAAATAGAAAAGCTGAACCAAATAAATTATATAATTGCCCAAATATCAACCAGTGATTGATAGATTCAAGATTTGAATTTGAGCAATTAGTTCTAGATTCTGTGTATTTAATCAACTTTCTATATAGAATACAAACAAGTAATTCAAAGGAAAAAACTAATATGAACTAATAATGACATAGTGTGAGGTTGCAAGAAATAATACAAAAATTATTCTAAAATTTATGTATTACTTCTATTCAACATAATGGTGCCAGCCTAGGATATAAAAAAAAAGAGAAGAAAAGAAAAGTAAAGAAAAGAAAAAAGAAAAGGAAAGGAAAGAATAAATGCTAGAAATGAAGAAGTAAAACTGTCTTTATTTGCAAACAGTAATCATCAAAAATCCTAAGGAGTTCATCTTAGAAAGTTACTATTGGCAATAACAGGATTGAGAAGGGTAACTGAAGGCAAAGTCACTACATACAAATATTTTGTTTTTGTCTACCAGTAATAAACATCTAAAAAAAAAACCCTTAAGTAATCTAAAGAAATATGTACTATTTAGAGACATCTTAAACCAAGTATATTCAAGCCCTATCCACTGAAAACTATGGGAAATCTTTAGTAAAAATGAAAGAGAATCTAAATAAATGGGGAGATATACCATGTTAATGGACTGGAAGGTCTTATGTTGCTAAAACATCAATTTATCTCCAATTTGACCCATGAAATTCTAATAAAAATTCAAACGGGTTTTCCTTGTAGAAATAGGCAAACTAATAGCAATATTTATATAGAAATGCTAAGGACCTACAAAAGCCAAGAAACCTTTCTAAAGATATGTCCATTGGCAGACTGTGAATCCAAGGCCCAAGATCAGAGAAACAGATCAGAGAGTTGTCTCAATCAGGATATTGATTGCTTTGATGACTTGAGGAATAAAAGCGACGTGTACTGGGGGTTAGTCTGGCTTACATTTCCACATCACAGTCCATTATCAAGCAGAGCCAGAGCAAGACCCAAAGGCAAGACGCAGGAACTGAAGCAGAGGCCGCGGAGGAATACTGCTCACTGGCTTGATCCTTGCTGAAGCAGAGGCCGCGGAGGAATACTGCTCACTGGCTTGATCCTTGCTGAAGCAGAGGCCGCGGAGGAATACTGCTCACTGGCTTGATCCTTGCTGAAGCAGAGGTCGTGGAGGAATACTGCTCACTGGCTTGATCCTTGCTGAAGCAGAGGCCGTGGAGGAATACTGCTCACTGGCTTGATCCTTGCTGAAGCAGAGGCCGTGGAGGAATACTGCTCACTGGCTTGATCCTTGCAACTTGCTCAATCTGCTCTCCGGCACTACCAGCCTAAGGGATGGTACTGCCCACAGTGGGCTGAATCCTCCCACACCAATCATTAATTTTTCTAAAAAAATGCTCTACAGAGTTGTCTTTACCCAAACTCAGTTGAGAGTACCTTTTCCCAAATAACTACTTTGTATCAAGTTGGCCTAAAACCAGGGCTGGAGACATGGCTCAGCAGTTAAGAGCTTCGAGTACTCTTACAGAGAACTGGGGTTTGATTCCCAGCATCTACAATGTGGTTCCCAACTGTCTCTAACTCCAGTCCCAGGGAATCAGATGCCCTCTTCTGGCCTCTGTAGGCACTGAATGCACATGGTGCCCAGACATACATGCAAACAAAACACCCATACATGTTGGTTTTAGAATTGACTTTAAAACTAACCAACACATCAATGCAAAAATAAAACCACATATAAGCTCAGGGAAAAACAAACCAACCAATAAGGAATCCTAAAAGCTCAGTGACTAGAAGAATATAATTTATTCTTCAAATTGAGCAAGATACCCAAATATCTATTAACAGAAATACAAAGGAACTTCAATTCTTACCTCAAGACTATATGTAAAAACGGAAAAAAAAAAGGCATAGAAACAAATATAAAGCCAAAACTATAAAATGGTTAGAAAAAAAATGTGGGATTCCATAGTGTATAAAAAGAACCAATCATAAAAGAAAAAAGTAGCCTGGACTGGAGAGATGGCTCAGTGGTTAAGAGCACTGACTGCTCTTCCAGAGGTCCTGAGTTCAAATCTCAGCAACCACATGGTGGCTCACAACCATCTGTATTGAGATCTGATGTCCTCTTCTTGTGTGTCTGAAGACAGCTACAGTGTACTTATATATAATAAATAAATCTTTAAAGAGAGAGAGAGCGAGAAAGTGGTCACTTAGATTTTATCACAGTCAGAAGCCATTTTTGAAAACAACAGCAACAACAAAAACACTATTGAGAAAATAAAAAGCCAACCTGCATATCAGGAAAAAATATTTTAAAATATTGTCTGATGTGAGCTGGGCAGTGGTGGCTTATGCCTTTAATCCCAGGGGTTAGAAAGCTGGGGCAGGAGGATCTCATCGAATTTGAGGCCAGCCTGGTGTATAGAGGGAGTTCAAGGACAGCCAGGGCTATACAGAGAAACCCTATTTCAAAAAAAAAAAAATACTGTCTATTCTGTATATAAAGTAGACACTAACTTGTATCTGTTATATATTTAAAAACTCAGTTCAATTCTATGTCAATAATGATAAAAAATGTACACAGATACTTTAAAAAATGTCCAGGTGACCATAAACACATGTAATATCGACATCATTATAATCAAGGGAGAGTGGTTAAAACCCATGCAGGATTCCACTCTGTATCCAGTGGAAAGTTAAAGTTTGAAACTTGATAATATCAAAGGTTACATCATCAGAGTGTAAAATGATAAGATAGTTACATGTTAGAGTCTAGAATTTTCTTCTACAGTTAAACCTACCCTGGCAGAAATGGCCCAATAATTCCACTCACCCCTAGGCATTGAGAGAAATTAAGGCATCAATCCAGCAAAAGTCTTGTGCACAGTTATTAAGAATTGTGCTTGATCTGGGCAGTGGTGGCACACACCTTTAATCCCAGCACTTGGGAGGCAGAGGCAGGCAGATTTCTAAGTTCCAGGCCAGCTTGGTCTACAAAGTGAGTTCTAGGATAGCCAGGGCTATACAGAGAAACCCTGTCTCTAAAAAACAAAAAAGAAAAAGGAGAAAAAAAAAGAATTGTGCTTGCAATACCCTCCAAACTATAACTAACCCGATTATTCCTCAGTAGACAAAGGGATAAACAGAGTAGTATACGTCTATCATGGAATACTACTCAGCAATCAAGACAACCAGTTACCAATTCCCTACCACATTATGCTGAGCTCAAGAGGGCAGACACAGAAGAACATACTCATTCACTTACATGGGTTTCCATAAGGACAAAATAAACCTACAGTGGCTGAGAGCTGGGCTGGGGGTGGGGAAAGATGTTACACAGGGGGTTATGGAATTTCTTGGGGATGATGAAGAAATTCTATGTTGACAGGGACTGTGTTTATCCGGGTGTTTCATATTTTAGCATCTACAAAACTGTACGCTTAAAATGGGTATATTTATATACAGTCTATATACAAGCTTGGTGCTTGACAAGCCTCTTGCCCATCAGATAGCAATTGTCTTTATGAATGAATGGAGGTCAGTGGCATGCACAGTGATGAGAACACAGAGGTCTCATGAGGCTTGGTGCTGGGTAGGCACTAAATCCCTTCTCTGCCCATGTGGTGTGGTGTGGTGTGGTGTGGTGTGGTGTGTGTGTGTGTGTGTATTTCTATGTGGATGCTTGCAGGTGGAGGCCGGTGACCAACCTTTGTCATCCTGCCTCAGATGCCAGCTGCTCTGTTAATCCTGTGGGACACATGGCCTGGAGACATGGATCGATGGTTAAGAGCACTGGCTGCTCTTCCAGAGAAGCCAGGCTCTCAGTGGCTGTTCCTCTAGAGAACCTAGCACCCACAATGCTCATAACCATCTGTAACTCCAGTTCCAGGGGACCCAATGCTCTCTTCTTACCTCCATGGCGTGCATATGATGCAGACACGCACACAGTTAAAACACCTATACACATAAAAGAATTCATTTTTTAAGTGGAGCACATCATGAATTTACACGCTATTCTTGCACAGCAGCTATGCTAACCACTGTACCACCCAGTCTGTGTGCACCAAACATATTGTATATACAAATGCAAATATATACAGCACACCCTTCCCTGAAGCCACTGAGAAAGGGGACACTGCCCAGCTAACGGTAGGCTTGAGATCAAGCCTGCAGGAGACGATCTATACAAAGACCCTGCACTCTGGCCCCTATGATGACATTAGCGACAGAGAAGCTTCACCCAGCTGACCCCTTCTCTTTCTGGATGTGAGCAATCCTGGCTTCTGCCTCCTGCTTTCCTCTTCCTGGAATTCTGTGGCCAGCGCCTGAAGAAGGATGCTGTCTCTTCCTGTAGCTGCCCATGGGCAGGGCTTGGCTCGAGCGCACTGGGTAGTGGTGGGGGATGGGAGGTGGGTGCTACTGCTTGGAGCACCTGGGGAGCCTAGCAGTCAGGGCTACAGGGTCCTGATTTTGCTAATTTTCTCCAGGAATGATGTCCCTTCTTCAGATGTAGCAAGGTAACAACGAGACATAGTCTTTCTTTTCTTCCACTGTTGTCCCTACATCACAGTTGTCCTCAAACTGCGGCTTTTGCTCTATAAACACCAAGGAATGGCTTGTTGCTTTATAAGGGCAGGGACTGGTGACCCTGAGGAATGCCTCCAGCTGACCACATTCCTGGGAGGCAGAAGAAACCATAGCTGGGGATGTCACGGGGGCTACCTAGCTGCTTTTCCTAAGTGTCACGTAGGGGTTACGCAAAAGATGGAGTGAGGTTGTCTCTGCTTTCAGACACACTGAACACTGAGCAGAGGGCCGGAAATTGTTATTACTTGTGGCTCACAGAAGATAATCTTCGTGAGTCTGAGCGATCACTCAGAGGATCTACATTTGTAGGCGTTCTCACATTGTTCCTAAGCCAGTACATCACTGGTGGACTTAAACTACTAGGTGCCGCAAAGCGTCCATGTGACTAAGTATGTCATGGGAAATTCCTTGCTGTGGTCAGTTGGTCAAGCATGTTGAGATGCTGGCTGGGAAGGGTAGAACATGCTCTCTGCACAGGACAGCTGCAGTGGCTTCACTGTTTCTCTCTGCAAGACAGGATAATTGCAGGCAGATGCTTTTACCAGAGTAACTGCCAGGTACTATTGCTTGAGAAAGATTTATAGTTTAAAAAGAAAAATTCCTTTTTACTCTCAAGTTTCTCTTTCCCGGGAGCTCTCAGAGGGCATGTGATGCTTGCTGGTCTTAGAATGAACATGTGTGTGCACTTCAGGGGACAACTTGCAGGAACCAGTTCTCTCCTTCCACCATGTGACTTCCAGGAATTGAACTCAGGTCATTGGTGGCCAGGACCTTACCCCCTGTGACATTTCACAAGCCTAGGAGTGCACTCTTTTTATGGGCATGGTCTACTGATGTCAGGTTTTCCATCTACCATACACATACACAGTTTTCCTCTGACCTCCACATGCCCACTGTGCCATACATATGCACGAAAAATAAATCAATAAATGTAAATAAAATTTTAATCAGAATTAAAAAAAAGACAAATCCCTCTCAAATAAACAAACAACAGCCTTATCTTATGAATCACCGACACCCCATCTGACCTTTCTTTCCTTTTCTTCATCCCCTTTCTCTTTCTCCTGCTCTTCTTCCCTTCTTTGGCAACAGTAAAGTGTGTCTTATCTTCTCCATTGTGTGAGAAACAAGTTACAGGTTACAGCATGCAGATGAGATTTGCCAAGACTACTTTAAAATAACTTTGTACCACTTCTCGTGAAATGAGGGATTACAGCCATATATTTGTGTGCACAGGTGCATACACACACACACACACACACACACACCTGACATATACATACACACACACCATACACAGAAACACACAGACACACACATACATACACCACATACCACATATACACACCACACACATACACACATAACATAAATACAGAAAGAGATAGAGAGATAGATAGAGAGAGAGAGCACACAGAATTCTCTTTTAGAGGCTGGGGAGATGGCTCACTTGGTAGTGCTTGCTGCAGAAGTATAAGAGAGCCTGAGTTCAGTCTCCAGCACCCACATAAAAAGCCAGATGCAGCGATATATGTTTGAAGTCCCAGCACTTAGAACATAGGGACAGGAGGGTCACCAGGCTTTATTGGCTAACCAGCCTAAACTGATCAACTGATCAGTGAACCCCAGGTCCTACTGAGAGACCCTGTGGATCTGGAGAAAGAGCACCTGAGACTGACCTCTGGCCTCCACACACATGTGCACTTACATCTGTACACATTAATATTTTCCATGTCAACACACACAATTCTCTTTTAGCAGGAAAGGAGAAGGAAGATTTTAAGTCATCATACAAAGTAACGGGTTTCCTTATGTCATTTTCATACACACTTAGTGTTGGCTGAACCTCCTTCCCCGATCCCCTCCCCCACCTCATGGCCCACTGTGGTACCTTTCCATGCCCAATATTTCCCTTCCCACGTCCACATCACAAATGCTCTCTTACCCTCCCTGTCTTTCTCCCTTCATTTCTCCTTGTCGCTCTCAGGGTCCCTTCTCAATTCATGGCCTGTATCTACACTCACTCCCATACAAATACACAGCATAACAATTAGAAGTTGGGATCTGCTTCTGAGAGAGAACATGTGGTATTTGTCTTTCTGTCTTCACCCCAGTTAATATAATAACTTCCAGATCCACCCATTTTCCATGAAATTTTCATAATTTCATTTTCTTTATGACTTAATAAAATTCCGTTGCATATATATACCACATGTTCGTTAACCCCTCATCTGTTGATGGACATCTAAGCTATCTCCATCTCCTTGCCATTATGTATAGAGAAGTGAGCACCTCTGTGGTAGAATAGGAAGTCCTTTGGATATGTACTTAGAAATGGTATAATATTATACAGAGGATCTATCTATCTATCTATCTATCTATCTATCTATCTATCTATCTATCTACCTATGTATGTGTGTATGTATGTATCTATCTATGTATCTATGTATCAATGTATCTATCTATCTATGTATGTATCTATCTACCTATCATTTGTTTGTTTGTTTATTTATTTACTTATAGAAATCTATACACGCCATTTCCATGATGGCTGCACAAGCTTACACTCCCACCAGCAGTGAGAGGTTTCTCTTTCCACACATCGTCATCTTCGAGTATTGCTGTTTGTCTTCTTGATGGTAGCTGTTCTTTTTGGGGGATGGCACAGACTCCTAAAATCATTTACATTTGCACTGACATCAGTCTATGAGGCAAATGTGCCCACTGCTGCAATAGTGGTATGAAGGCTATCGGGGTAACCAACCCTTTTGCAACAGGACTTGAGACCTTCTCCACAGATGTGAATTCATTTGTGGTACTGGTCAAAAGCCTGTGAGTGTGGAGACCACAGGCCCTAGGGAGGGAATCCACTGGTGGTGTTTTGGAAAGTGGTCATATTGTCAAACTATCGTTTTAATATTGATGTTTATATCGCTTCTCGGCCTTTTGGCTAAGATCAAGTGTAATATTGATGTTTATGCCTGTAAGTTTGTGATGCTTTCAGCCTTGGTCAGAGATGCTTCTGAAGTGGACTGTGATTAATGCAGAGATTCATAACTGGTTAAAATGCTGATAGTTGGTGATTGGGAGTACTGGGTCATAAACAGGTCATTCATGTCAACCTTCCTGACCAATCAAGTCTCAGGAAATATCAAAGAAGAGTGGGAAAAAAAAATAAAAGTCAGAGAAGAGGAAGAAAAGCCAGGAAAGGCTGATGTGGACGGTTGCCTGAACAAGTCCTGTACAAGAACGTACCACTCAGGATTCCATCACGGGTGGGAGAGGGCTCAGGCCACACCCCCAGCTCAGCAGCTATTAGCATTTTTTTGGCTGCTTAGGGAGGGAGAGTTACTTTTCTTTGAGAATGTAGTCACTGGAGGGCTGTCCATGCCCCAGTGAATGACAGCCCAGTTTTCATGTGCATATGATCAGCACTAACTCAACACAAAGGGCTATTTATAGAAAACGAAAGAAAGAAAGAGAGAGAGAGAGAGAGAGAGAGAGAGAGAGAGAGAGAGAAAGAAAGTTAGTTTAATAAAAGACATGAAATTTGAAGGCAGACAGGTTGGTGGGTCCTTGGGAAAGCTGGAAGGGGAAGTAGGGGGTTAGATAGGATCCAAGTATACATGTATAAAAATTTCCAAAAGTAAATTTAAGATGTTATTCTAAAAAGAAAAGGCAATGTTGCTGAGGATATTGAACACCTTTTAAAGTATCCGTTGGCTTAGTTGTATCCTAGACGGCGAATTGCTAAGGGGGAGGAAGGGGAGAGTGGGAGGGGAGGTGGAGAGAGAGGAGAGCCAGGGGTGCATAGCCTCAAAGTAATCATGAACAGGCCAGAAAAGGATGCCCATCATTGTTCACAATTAAAGATGCTAATACCTTTCTCTTTTGATGAAACAAGTTCCTTCCCTTTTACGTTCAGGACATGGCTGTTCCTGGGGCTCTTCATCCCCCTGTGCAAATGCACACTCCTTCCTGTCCCAAGGACTTCTTTGATCTTTCTTGCAGTACAAGTTCTTACTTGGCAACGACTTCTTTGGGGATTTTTTTTTTATATACCTGAAAAGGTTATTTCTCCATTACTGAAAGACATTGTTAGTAGGTAAGAAACACTCTTATCTCTGTGTAAAAGAATGTTGTTCTGGCTCTCATAGATCCCAACAAGAAAGCCATCCGCTCTCTTTCTTCCCTTGGGCTAGTTCAGACCTCTTGTCTTCCGTCATTTTTGGAGCATCAAGAAGTGATTAATGTGGTTTCCACAGTCAGTAGTTTACAGAATCACTTCTTTGGGGTCTCCAGTGACATGTGCTTTGGGGTGTTGTTACCCCAGAGCTCACTGTGGGGGTTTTTTTGGGGGGGTTGTTGTTTTGGTGTGTGTGTGTTTTCTTCATGTTTCTAGGTGTCTTCAGTTTCCTTATCTTCTCCCTCTCATATCCAGTCCACCATATCTAATATCAAATAAACCTCAGCTGTGGGCATTTGCTTGCCTGTATATTCAGTCTGGATCTTAGAGTTCTTTTGTATGTACATTCAGTTGCCCCTCCATCTGTCTCCCCCGAGGTGTAGTGAAGGGATGTGTGAGGGTCTCCGCCCACTGATCCTATCATCTATGCAAGCTCTGGGTTAGTTCTAACTGGTAACCGTTTCTCAGCATGGAGTACCATATCTCTCCACATCTCTTCGTATCTGATCATTTTTGAGTGTATGCCAGCATGTAAATATTACCTTGCCAGGGACTACATGTTTTGGTCTTCCTGTAAACATGCTTGAACTTTGTTATGAAATATGATTAAGTCTGTTTCTTTTTAAAAAAAAAAAAAAAAAGGCGCACGCCTTTAATCCCAGCACTCAGGAGGCAGAGGCAGGCGGATTTCTGAGTTCAAGGCCAGCCTGGTCTACAAAGTGAGTTCCAGGATAGCCAAGGCTATACAGAGAAACCCTGTCTCGAAAAACCAAAAAAAAAAAAAAGAAAGAAAGAAAGAAAAGAAATATTTTAAATTATGTATATACTTCTATGTGCTTCTGTGTGGGTTTATGCACAATAGTACAGGTGCCCAGAGAAGCCAGAAAATGCCAGAAAATAGCATTGGATCCCCTGGATCCAGAGTTATGGGGTGGAAGGGCCAAGGCCCCTGAAAAGAGGATTAAAAGTAAACTTGGGTCCTCCGCAAGAGCAGTATATGCCCTAAACTTCCGATCCACCTGTCCAACTCCATGATTAATTCTTTTAAGACTTGTTTTTAAATGTGATTATATTAAAATCAGAGTAGCATTTAGTCGAGGCTAATTTTTTTCTGGTCACTGAAGCAGGCACCATACAGTCTGCCTGACTATAAATGTTTCCATTCTGGACAGCACAGCTAGAATGTTTTCTTTCCTTGGGCTACAAAGATTTCCCCGCTTTGGTCTTTTTTGGGGGGATGGGGTGGGGTAATCTCTACTTGTCTTGTGTGGCTCAACAATTTGAGGGACCCTCTAGAGTTTTCTTTCTACAGCTTCTCTTTGCTAATGATGTCCTCTGCAAAGTCAAGCCATTGTAGGCTCCAGTCCTATCTTCTCTGTTTAGGGAGATTCTCTTAGTCCTCCCTATCTCATCCTTCTGGAATGAGCTTGTCATGGTGAGATGCACCTCAGCCGTTTCTCTTGCGTTAGAGAGTACAGCTCCTAATTGCTTAATGTCTAATGCTTTAAGAGAGATTGTGTTACATATTTGTCAAGAAGTTTTGTCTGTTTCAGGTGGAAGTTAACCTGGTCCGTTTGTTAATCCATCTCGTTCAGCATTGGGAGTCTCGGATATCCATCTTTTGATGGGATAAGCCTGAAGTATCTGTTAGTCATCCACATGGTGATGTATGTCCTGAGACCTTATGAGTCAAAAGCTGTGGGGAGGCAACCCTTTCAGTCCCCTGGGAATGGCCTGTTTTCTTGGAACTTGCTGTGAACACCTTGGCAACTGAGAGATAAGAGGAGATCCCAAAACGTTCTGTGCTCGGAGAAATGAGTGGCCCAGGCTCCTTTCCCGTTCTTCCACCACCATCATGCTGATGTCTGTTTTGTCTTGAACAGACAGAGCCGTTTCTGCTGCACTGTGGTCGTGGCTTGGGTAGATTACGAACTGTAATTCCTTCAGGCACTTACTCAACTGCAATTTCTCTGAGTTGGTTCCGGGTATTAATCACTACACATTCTTTCTCCTCATGCTCTCGAAGCTTAACGTTGTCTTTCTTTTCTCACGTCCACCACTTGCTGTCTGTCAGCAGAACCACAGCTACTCAGGGCCCACCCATCGTGACAAAAAAAAAAAGCCAAATTAAAATGTTTGCCATGGGGGCTGGTGAGATGGCTCAGCAGGTAAGAGCACCCGACTGCTCTTCCGAAGGTGATAAGTTCAAATCCCAGCATCCACATGGTGGCTCACAACCATCCGTAACGAGATCTGGCGCCCTCTTCTGGATTGTGTGAAGACAGCTACAGTGTACTTACATATAATAAATAAAATAAATCTAAAAAAAAAAAATGTTTGCCATGTGCTTTTCAAAATCATCACAGCCAATGAACCAGAATCTTACCCTCATATAACGTCTGTGCCACCCTCCAAGCAGAAACAGTTGATCATTGAAACAGTTGATGAATGACTTCATGGATAGAGCATCTTAATACACACACCATTTCTTAAGCGAATGTAACCTGTTCCCTGCGGGCTGAGAATGATGACACTCACTCAAGTAAAATAGCTTTGACCGTAGCAGGAAATCTGTATCCAAAATCCGAGCCTACAGTTCATTCCTTGGCGCAGCAGAATGGTCAACTCTTAGCTTATCTACTATGGAGGTAAAATCCTTTGGTGACGTGAGGGACATTGAAGTACAGCCTTATTACAATGAACTCCAATGTTCAAGAACTGTTCTTATTTTGTGTTTGTACCACAGTAAGAGCCAAGATTTTAAGCTCTACTAAAAACAAAACAAAACAAACAAACAAACAAAAAGACTTTAATCTATTTATGTTCATTAAGTAATAAGTGTTATTGAGCCGTTGGTAGGCAGAGCTCACTTTATTCCTTCTTAGAGGTTCAAAATACTCTTCCCATTTCTCCACTCCCCTCTTATTTTAGAGTGTCTCAATTTTATTGTATTTCTACTTCGATAATGGCTGGTTCACTCCTTAGCAAGCAACATTCTTGCCATGCCTTGCCAACCCACGTAGTAACATCTGTGCCTGCTCTCCAGCACGCTGCTCACCCTACTCCTTCCTGTTCCTGAGGGTCCAGTAGTGTGTGCCCTTCCTCTCTCTCTTTCTCTTGACAAAGTACTAATTCTGCCAAATAATTGCCTCTGACAACAGAGGTCCGTCCCTTCTCCAGACTCCAGTACCAGCTCCCTCACTGTTACAGCCCATTACTAAGCCAACAGCTTATATTTTGGGATTTTATCCCAATAAGCCCTCACTGCCTTTAATCACCTTTGTACAGGTCAAGGAGCTATATAGTTTTGTGAGTTGTGTTGTTTTGTTTTGTTTTACTCTAACACAGTGAGTGTTCCTGGTTGAATGGTCACCCCTAGGTTGTGACTTCTTGGTAACCTCGGCTAGGTCCTTGGTCGGTATTCAGGGAGATAAAAGACCGAAAGCAGCTGAAGAGTTCAAGGCACAGTCAGGCATGGTGATGCACACCTTTAGTCCCAGCAGACACAGGCGGAGCTCTGTGAGTTAGAGGCCAGCCTCATTTACATATTGAGTTCCTGGACAGCCGGAGCTACATAATAGAAAGACTCAGTCTCAGAGAGCAATAATAACAGCAAAAGAGTTTGTGGGATTGGCCTAGGCACTGGGCCAGGAAGTGATGTTACATTAGCCAGAGCTAGTCTCAAGACTTCATCCAGAGACAGGAACTCATCTTGCACAGAATTTCTGAAAGACGGCTGCTTGGTGTTGGTCTTACAGCACTGTCCGTATGTCCTTCTTCGCATCTGCCCACCTGCCTACCTATCCCTGCCGTACTTAGGATTCTTGAGAAAGGCAGAAGCAACAGACTAAACTTAGACATGAGGAAAGAGACTTATTATGAAAGATTGTCTCACGCAGTCACCAACGCTGAGATGTCTCATGGTCTTTGACCTGCAACGCGGAGAGCAAAGAATGCTGATATACTTTTGAGTTTTAAAACCTGAGAACCTATAGTATCTTAAAGTCTAAATCCAAAGACTTAAGAACCAAGGGTGCTGGCATCTGAAGACGAGAGAGGATGGCTTCCTGGGCCTTTTGGTCCTATTCTGATTCTCAGTGTATTGGAACTCATATTGGCCAGGAGGATTATATAAGTAGTCTCTGATGTAAATGTTTCTTCTAGAAACAGCCTCACAGACACACCTAGGAATAATGTTTAACAAGCTCTCTGGATATCCCTTAGCCTAGTTAAGTTGAAACAGAAAAATTAATCATCATATCCTCTTCCTTGTGACTATTCAAGACTTTTGAGGGCTGACCACTTCAGAGGCTGGGGAAAGAACTGACTACCGCACCACCCAGAGCCCCTTGGCTCCTGTGTCCATCTGCTGCCCAGACCTTGGGGCTCTTGCGGACCTTGTCTGTCTCTCTGCCTGTGACACCAGGTGCGTGGTGAGTAAGTGAATATAGAATGGGGGCGGGGGAGGAGTCAACAAATGAGCGAGACACTCAAGGGCTTCTGGTCTATGTTGATGGATCCGAAGGCCAGTCTTTGTCTCCAGAAAGCAGGCAGAACTTGTGTGCAGCAGAACACGGTGTGTGGAAGGAAGCAACCGCCTGAGGCTAGGTGATGTGAGGTTCCTGCTAAAATCCCTTCTCTGGGGGAGAACACAGCAGTATCTACCATTCCTCCCAAGGCCTCAATGGCAAACCTAGGCAGGGCTCCACCAGACATCTCTGCAAAGGACAAATGACTGAGGGGTTACTTTCAGAGGTGCAGTGTTCCTCCCACAACTGTCCACATCTGGAAAGCCTTACCCAACAAGGATAAGGGTTTCTTAGCCTTTTCCAGCCCATATGCTCTAGCTTCTCCCTAAGGTCACACGCAGAGTTGCTGGGTGGTAGGGGACCTCTATTGTGTAAACTGTCAATTGTCCCAACTGGGATGATCTTTTGGGGGGTCGGGGATGGGAGAGGCCCAGCTGAACTTCCCAAGGTGGTATTTGTTGGCCTCAGAGGACTGTCACTCATGACAGAGGTCCTAGAGCAGGGCCTTTGGTTTCAATGAAGAGAAGGTTGAGGGGCCCCTTGCCCCCTCAGGTGGGCTGGGAGGCAGAAGTACTCCCATTAGCCCCTTACGTCTTTTTGCTGTGACGAAAGGTCTTTAGTTATGAAGTCATTATAAAGCTGGCTGAATATGTGTCGTGTATTGGGTACCATGCTGGGTCCAGAGGCTCTCATACAACCAACACAGGCTCTAACCTAATGGACTTGCAGCTAATTAGCCAACAGCTATCTGTACAGCACTGGAACATCACAGTCCCTGGTCCAAGAGTGCTCCACCTCCTCCTCCTCCTCTTCCTGCCCCTCCTCCTCCTGCCTCTCCTCCTCTTCCTCCCCCTCCTCCTTACATTTACCCTGGGGGACAAGAAGGCTTTGAGTAAGCCGGGAGTGGTGGCGCACGCCTTTAATCCCAGCACTCAGGAGGCAGAGGCAGGCGGATTTCTGAGTTCGAGGCCAGCCTGGTCTACAGAGTGAGTTCCAGGACAGCCAGGGCTGTACAGAGAAACCCTGTCTTGAAAAACCAAAAAAACAAAAACAAACAAACAAACAAAAACCAAGAAGGCTTTGTGTAGATGAGCAGTGCCTTTTAATTCACTTCCTTTCCTGGCACAAGGTGTAAATCCACTTCAATTCTCACCAAGTGTGATGTTAGCCTCTATTGTCAGTGTGTGTGTGTGGGGGGGTGGGATCACCTAGGAGACAAACTTCTGAGGGTGTCTGTGAGGTTTCCAGGGAGGCCTGACCAAGGAGGTACCACCCTATGGGCTATAAATGTGAGTGGCACCACCCAATGGGCTAAGATGCCAAGCTTAATAAAAGGGGCAGAAGAGGAAGGCAGCTGGGTACCATATTCCTTTCTCTGCTTCCTGGCTCTAGACACAATGTGACCAGCCAGCCACTTTATGCCCCCACCACACCACCGCTGTGTCTGCTACCAGCCACCGTACCTTCCCTACTATGACGGACTGCACCTCCAAACTGAACACAATTCAACCCTCCGTAAAGCTGATTTTGTAAGGCATTCTTGTCACAGCAATAAAAGTAACTAATACCCCATACTTGTCGAAAGGGTAAAGAGGAAGTCGTCCCGAGGGAGGTAGAGGGAGGAAAAAACCAGAAACAAGATTAAAGGGACTACAAAATGCACCTGGGACCCATCAGGCCTCTTCCCTCCTCAGCTCTGTGCCACGCCATGTCCTGGCGGAGCTGAGCTGCATCTGTCTCTGTACAGAACTGGCTGGAGACACAGCTGGCCTCAGAAATGCATCCAGGTGGTCCTGCCAGGCACGGGCAGTTCTAAGGAGACAATCACTGCCCTTTCCAGACTATGCAGATAATGGGTCCCAGGAAATGGGCAGTTCTCCGGGAGTCTCATCTGGAAGAAGGAAAAGTCAAAGCATGGTGCCAGCCAGCCAGAGGAGAGATTTTGCATAGTCTGGGAAACTTGCCAGACCACCTTGCACGAGAGGCTGGAGCTAATAATGACCGCTCAAGGATGGGATGGACCACACCTTTCCTGGGACTGCTTAGTTACAAAGACTGCTTGCCCTCTGTTTAAACCCCAGGTTCATGTTGGGACCCCGAAGATGGACCGGGGGAGGGTGTCATCTTTGCCTTTTCCTCTTCCCAGTGTGGCCACATAAAATCAATCACCTTTCTCTGCTTGTCCTTGTTTATTTGTCTACTTAATTGGCTGATTGAGGTCGGGTAGCCTCGCCTATTTTGTTAGGGCTGGCAGGGCCAAGGCTCTGACCCTATCAACTCCGGAAACAACGGGAGGCTGCTGCATACCCCAGGTGAGAAGGGGTTGCCCTGGGGGTGAATTTCCCAAGCCTTTCTGCCCCCTCATCTACACACTTCCACATATGAGACATTTCTATATGAGATACATTTCTATACCCCAAGTGTGTGCCTTGCAATTCCAAAGGAAACCCCTCCAGAGATGAATTCTTCCCTATGGTTTTCTAAAAACAGGCCAAGGTGCTACCAGAGTCATTGTGTTAGATACATGGGCACTGAACTTAAAGAAGGGTCCCAAGCCTGGCGTGGTGGCACACGCCTTTAATCCCAGCACTCGGGAGGCAGAGGCAGGCGGATTTCTGAGTTCGAGGCCAGCCTGGTCTACAAAGTGAGTTCCAGGACAGCCAGGGCTATACAGAGAAACCCTGTCTCGAAAAACCAAAATAATAATAATAATAATAATAATAATAATAATAATAATAATAATAAATAAAAAGAATGGTCCCAATATGGCCCTTGCTGCCATGCTTGGATCTTTCTAGAAAGTTTTGCTGCTTGGGTAGTAGTGAAACATTCCAGGTACTTACCAGAACCACTTGAGGATGGAGACACTGTAGGGGCCACAGCTCTAAGGGACCTGGTATCTCTGGTCTGGTTTTAACAGCTGTAGTGGGAGAAAGCATTTTCTTTTTTTATATAAAAAAAATTTTTATGTATGTGAATGTCTTGCCAGTATGCACGTCTATGTACATGTGTGCCTTGTGCCCTCACAGGCCAGAAGAGAACATTAGATCCCTTGTACCTGGAGTTATAGATAATTGGGAGCCACCATGTAGGTGCTGGGAATCAAACCGTGGGCCCTCTGGAAGGGCAGCCAGTGTTTCTAACCACTGAGCCATCTCTCCAGCTTTCGCCAGGCAGATAGCTTTGTGCTTTGGGTATCCCTAAGGGGAAGAGGGACTCTCCACAGTGTTCTTGCTGTGATTACGTGGGACAGGAGTGTGCCAGTGACTTTGGAGTTGTCTCGGTCTTCTGCTTCTTCTGTGGCACACACGTCCTGGCTGCAGAGAGAGGGAAGATGCTGTATAAGGAGACAAGACCCTGTGTGGAGAGGTTGTCTCTGAAGGATCCCCATTAAGGACTACTGACTGACTGGTGGGTGAAGCCCCACCTTGGGAGTATGTGAGCACTGGGCAGGCCTCATTCCTTTAGCTCCTGAGACCATGGCTCTTTTTTTCTGTCATTGCCTTCCGACTGCCCCCCTTCTCAGACTCAGCTTCATTCTGGCTAAAGGATTAGCGCTCACTCTCTCGCTCTCTCTCTCTCTCTGCCCCTTGAGTACTGAGATTAAAGGCATGGGCCATTGGTTGCCCCTTTCTAAAGGGACATCTCACCCCTCTGCACACTCAGGAAAGACTTCCTAGCTCTGTATTAGCAGGGGGGAGAAAAGATTCCTTTGAAGATGGCATGAGCTTGAAGAAAGAAAGAAACAAACAAACAAAACCTGTGCACTCTGTAGCAACGCCCCCGCCATGTTCTCCAAAACCACACATCAGGATTCTAATGAGCAGACTCATCGGCTGAGGATCTAGTTAACGTTCAGATTTAAAAGGCAATACCCAGATGCCAATGCACCAGGCTGCAGAGCACACACTGAGGAACAAGCCAAAGGGACACCTGAGCAGGCAGCTGGGAACCCTATAGGGTAGTGATTCTCAACCTCCCTCTGCCGTGACCCTCTAAACACTGATATCTGATATGCAACTCCTGTGAAAGAGTCATTCAACACCCCCCACCCCCAAAGGGATCTCCACCTGCAGACTGAGAACCACTGCTACGGGGCTTCCCTCCAAAGACATGGATGCACTGAGCCCTTCCTTGAGCCTAGCCAGACCAGCCAAAGTGGCCACAGGTCTCATGCTTCTACTCTCTGCTTTCCCTACATAACAATGGAGTCATCGGAAAGGGAGACTTACCAGTGGGATGGTTAGAATATAGACTCATTAGTTAGCCTTCCAAACTGACTTCAGTTTCACTGTTTCCTACACACCCTCTTGGTAACCTGGGCGTTTCTTTCCTGCTTAGAGAGGTCTTGTGACGCTTCTCCACACCCAGGCGGTAGATTGATGTGGCAAGTCTCCTCTGGCCTCCTTCTCTCAATGACTACCGTCAGGGTCTTGGCTAGGGCTACTATTGCAATGTCAAAATACTATGACCAGAAGCAACTCGAAGAGGAAAAGGGTTTATTTCATCTTAGGATTTGTTGTCCATCATCCAGAAAAGTCAGGCAGGACCCTGAAGGCAGGAACTGAAGCAGAGGCCTTGAAGGAGAGCTGTCACTGGCTTGCTCCCCATGGCTGGTGCATCCTGCATTTTTATACACCTCAGAGTCACCAACCCAAGGGTGGGATTGTCTATAATGGGTTAGGCCCTCCCAACACCAACCCCAAGAAAATTATCCATAGGCTTGCCCACAGGCCAACCTTATGAAAGCATTTTCTCAGTTAAGATTCCCTTCTTCCCAAGTGACCCTAGCGCCTGTCAAGGTCTCATAAGAATTAGTCAGCACAGGCAGGTGCTTGTCTAGTAATCAAGACTGTAAGTTGTTAGCAACAGAAGCAAATGAGCGGATAGACTAAGCTCCACGGTAAAGTGCCTGTCTGATGCTGACTTTTAGTTTGGTTCTATTTATTTTTGTTTGTTTTATTTCCAGTGCTGGGGACCAAACCCAGGGTCCTTGTGTTACTAGGTAAGTGCTCTACCACTGAGCTACATTTCACCCCTGGCTTCTATGTCTCTAGGGAACTCACCTATTAAGAAACTAAAGTGTCTAAGAGGGGGCTAGGCTGATAACTAGGTTAGAGGGCTGGGACCTGGAGAAGGAGCACAGAAAAGAGGAGCGGCTACTGCTGACGTAGCCAAAGGCACACTGAGAGCCTGCTCACCTGTTGATGACAGAGACCCCAGACACCATAATGCAGGGAAGGCACAATGGCCAGGGGGCACGAAGCCAGACTGCAGCCCAGGTGCTTTGCACAAACCCAGAGCCTCAGTCTCTCTGGCTTGCCTCTCAACGTTACCCTAACCCAGCCCTGCTCCATTCCGTGCGGTCCGCGTCCTCTGCCTAGAACACCTTCTTTCTCTGCCTCTGTCCTCCAGCAATGTTCCCTCACCATTTAAGGCCTGGCCAGTATCTTCCCTGGTCCTCTGGGGAGTGCCAGAGGCTGGGTCTGCTGCTGCCAATCCTCCTGAGCCCTGCAGCAGTCCACGATTTCTAGCATCATCTGCCTCTTAGGCTGACCCTGTATCATCCTGTAGGTGATCAACTCTCTGCCCCTCTCACCACAATAATAAGTAAACAAGAATAGATAGATGTATGTGTCATGGCTGTGCGGTGGAGACGGAAGGCATTTCACATAATGGGACATGAATAGGAGAGTCTAACAGAGTCCCCTCCCCCCACATCCAAATTGCTTTCTGGTCCAAGGCCTCAGTCCTCGCTTCCATAAGGCACTAGGTCTGTAGCTCGAAAGGCACCAGGCTACAAAAGGAAATGGAAACAGAACAGAAAGTAAGAACTGGATTGCCTTGGCCCTAATTAGATACACAAATCAAACCCCTGCAGTGAGAGTATGACTAGGCTTCAGCTGCCGCAGGAGTTTGAGGAACAGTGGAGGTGGGAGGCCGTGTTTGTTGTTCTTCTTCTTCACTGCCATGTTAGGACAATCCCCGAGAGTTTTGCTCAGCCCAACTTCTAGCCTCCATCTTAGTCCCCTCTCCCATTTCCAGGCTTACTGTGTAGTAGTCACTGTTCTGACCTGTATATCTGGCTTGACTGAATATGAAAGAGTTAGGGAGACATGGAGACTGAGAGTTGTGGGAGTAAGAGACAAAGAGATGAAAGTAGAGATACAAGCTAGCGCACAGTGAGTCATCACAAGCTAGCACACAGTGAGACATCACAAGCTAGCGCACAGTGAGTCATCACAAGCTAGCACACAGTGAGCTATCACAAGCTAGCACACAGTGAGCCATCACAAGCTAGCACACAGTGAGACATCACAAGCTAGCNCATCACAAGCTAGCACACAGTGAGCCATCACAAGCTAGCACACAGTGAGACATCACAAGCTAGCGCACAGTGAGTCATCACAAGCTAGCACACAATGAGACATCACAACTTAGCACACAGTGAGACATCGCTAGCTGGTACCCAAGGAGGAGTCATTGAGCTAGAGCAGCTTGAAAGGGAAGCTGGGAGCCAGTGCTTTTTACTGTGTTGGGGATCACACGTCAAAGAGTACCAGGGACACAGCTCTAGTTGAACAGGTCTTTGTCTCAACACAGGAGACCACACCCCACGGGGAACGTTAGGGTACTGCCTCTGCCCTCACCACAGTAACTACAAACCAAATTTCACCCAACTGTGTTCTATGGCTCATAAAATTATCAATAACTGGATGTCATTTATATTGGCTATTTTAAAAAGACTATCAGATTGTATTTGAAAAGGTGAAAATTACGCTGTGTTTTTTCCTTCAAGAATACTATATTAAAGTAGAAGTTTTAAATTAAAAGGATAGTAAAAATTGAGCACTCAATAATAGCAAGAACAAAACCAGTAAATAAGATCAAAATATAGTGTGTGTGTGTGTGTGTGTGTGTGTGTGTGTGCATGCATGCATGCGCTCATGTGTATATGTGTGTACACGTTACTCTAGAGGTGGTAGGACCTGGGAGAGTGGAGCCAATAAATCAGGCAGGCTAAGTTTCATGCAATAACTTTTTTTTTCTCAGACTCCCAGACAGTTTATACTCTGAGGGTTGAGAAGGGTCACCTGAGTAAAGTTCTCAGGAGGTCAAGTTGTATAGAACCACAAGGACAAGCCACATGTGACAAAAACATGTTTTTCCACAGAGGCATAGAGAGGATAGTTCAAACATTTAGTTGAACATCAGCGGCAAGCAGTACTGAGTAATCTGCAGTAAACTTACTCCTGTCCACCGCACCTGGGAGGAGAACACAGTCCAAGGACAGTTCTGTGTTCTGAAGAAACTGAGATCGCAAGATTCTTGTTTTCTTGGAGTATTCTTACAAGCACTCAGAATTCTCACATGATTCCATTCTTGGACTGTGTTTTGACATGTGTGTGTGGGTGTGTGCATATGTATATACATATGTGTGTGTGTGTGTGTGTGTGTGTGTGTGTGTGTGTGTGTGTGTGTGTGAGTGTGTGACCTCTGGCTTTGGCAAGCACCTGCATTCGCATGCACACACCCACACACTGGCTTACATGCTTGTGTATATGTGTAAGTGTGTGCATATGTGTATACATATGTGTGTGTGTGACCTCTGGCTTTGGCAAGCACCTGCATTCACACCCACACACCCACACACTGGCATACATGCACGTGTATACATGTGTTTGTGTGCATATATGTATACATATGTGTATGTGCATGCATGTGTATGTGTGTGTGACCTCTGGCTTTGGCAAGCACCTAAGGCTTGCCAAACACCCCCCCACACACACTAGCACACATGCATGCACATAATTAAAAATAACGAACATTTTAAAAATGTGTGTGAGATGGTGAAATACTGAATGGAAAGTTAGGAATACATAAAAAAACAGGTCCATGAATTAAAGAAAGAGTTTTTCCAGTCCTTCTTAGAAGGGAAACAAAATACTCACGGAATTTTGAGACAAAGTGTGGAGCAGAGACTGATGGAAAGGCCATCCAGAGACTGCCCCACCTGGGGATCCATCCTATATACAGGCACCAAACCCAGACACTATTGTCGATGCCAAGAAGTGCTTGCTGACAGGAGCCTGATGTAGCTGCCTCCGGGGAGGCTCTGCCAGAGCCTGACAAATAACAGAGGTGGATGCTCTCAGGCAACCACTGGACTGAGCACGGGGGCCCTGATGGAGAAGTTGGAGAAGAAACTGAAGGGGATGAAGGGGTTTGCAACCCATAGGAAGAACAACAATATCAACTAACCATAGCTCCCAGGGACTAAGCCATCAAGCAACCAAGGAGTTGGTTGGTACACATGGAGAGACCCATGGCTCCAGCCGAATATGTAGCAGAGGATGGCCTTGTCAGGCATCAATGGGAGGGAAGAGGGAGGCCCTTGGTCTCATGAAGGTTTGAAGCCCCAGTGTAGGGGAATTGAGGGCAGGGAGGTGGGAGTGGGTGGGTGGGTGGGTGGGAGAGCACCCTCATAGAAGCAGGGGATGGGGGGGGAATCAGGAAAGGGGATAACATTTGAAATGTAAATAAAGAAAATATCCAATAAAAAAGGTTTTAGAAAAAAAAGTTACAGGCCACATAGTAACAAGGAATGGGGTTTAATAACAAGCCTAATAAGATGTTAAATAAGGTATGTAATAAAGATTACACTCCTCAGTAACAAGAGCACATGGCGATTATAAGCCTTTACACCTGAACATGTTTATACTCTGAGATGAGGAACACAGGTGTGCATCACAACTATGTTACTGTTAGCACAGAAACAGGACTTCAAGGGACATTCGTCAGCTTCCCTCAATGTCTCTAAGGAATGAGGGCTCAGGCAGTTTTACCACGAGAGGTCACGGTTCAGAAAATTAAAAGGCAACCAAGATAAAGTTGGGACATTTTACTCAAAAGAAAAAAAAAGAACAAGTTTAATAAATAAACAACAACGACCAGCTGGAGTCATCACAGGACTTAGCATTATAGCAAAGTAAGTCATGTCCCCACCTGGGGTCAGACAACCCACTGTGGGGGTTGTGAAAATCTGGCCAAGGTTAAAGGTTTCTGAATGCGCACGGACTAAAAGTGAACCCCAAGGCAAACACAACGTGAAACCCAAGCCGCTTCCGATCACGCTCACCCCTTCCTTCACGTTCACCCTTCCAATCACGCTCACCCATGTTGCACAGGGCAACCTCCAACCTCCCAGAAGCTTTGCACCCTGCACTGTGCACCCCACACAGGAAGACAAGGTCTCACTGGATGCCTTGGCTCAAGTTTGACGCTACTGTGCTTTTCTGCTCTTTTAGAAACACATCGGTTTAATTATGTAAATTTTAAAAAAAGACTAATTTTTTTTCACTGACAGTTCTTAGTGTGTATCTAACTGGTTTATTAGATCTTCAAAGTGGAGTGTGTTAGACCTCTATACACACATCCCATTAGTATAATTTTGTCTTTAATAAGTGTCAAGAAATTGTTTTAAAATGATCTTCCTTACGATCTATTATTGATAAATGTCGATTTGTACACTTATACCTATACACTCTGGGTGATCTAAAAGGAAATGATGAAGAGAGGCATGAATAGCAAATCCTATAATAAACTAATAATAAAAAAAAATCCTATAATAGACTACAAAACAAATCTCCTACGCCCCACCTATATTCACAAATGGTAGTTAAACATAATTACAAATTAGTAATAAAATTATAGCAAGGCACAAACATATGGAAAATAATCTTCTGTTTCTTGTTATTTTTTAGGTTACAAAATAAAAAAAGACAAAACTCCACCAAAATCATGTTTAAAATTATTCTGGAACGATTTGAACACTCTGAGGGAAGTGATACTAACAAAATGTCGCACTAGGAGACCTCAGCCACAGCCACAGTCACAGCCACAGTTAGTAACAAGTCATGGGCCCGAATGCCTTTGGGAGAATGCCAGTGAACAAGGAGAAGCTACTGAACACTGGCTGTCAGAAAACCAAAACCGCATTCCAGTAAAAGAGGGAGGGGCACTTTCGGAGGTGGGAGGATTCGACCAAGCCCCTCCCTCTACACCGCACAGCACACGTTATCCAGGCAGCTCCCTGAGAAGGAAAACAAAAAGACGGACCTCACACCCAGTGCCATGGATTATCTGAGGTTGCCTCTAAAGGTCTGCTTAGGAGGACTGCCGAGCAAAAAAGCCAGTCTGAGAACTGCTGAACAGAGCGTCACGTGACCACTCAGTTCTTCAGACAGATAACACGGAAAACGAGAGATAATAAAGATCTGTGAGGCCCTAAAACCCCTAAATTGGGCCAATCGACTCAAGAATGGAACTAGAAGGCTAGCTTGAAAGAAAGAAAGAAAGAAAGAAAGAAAGAAAGAAAGAAAGAAAGAAAGAAAGAAAGAAAGAAAGAATACAAAGAAACAGAGAGACAAGGTCCAATGAAACCCTCTGATGGGACGAGGGCGGATGGAAGTTGTCCCCGCTAATGTTTGAGGACTGTCCTAGACAGTCTTCAAACAGGAATGAAGAAGCGGCGTGTCCGTCCAGACTATACAAACAAAGTTATCTGTTATTGTTGGCAATAAAATCACATACATTGGAAAGCCCCGTAAAAAGTAATCTCATTTTCAGAACAAGAAGTAGGGCAGCCTGACACAGATATGAGTTTGGAAATATAATGGAAAGGTTACTATTCCATTTTCCAAAAATCTGTTAGTCTTCTAATTCTGGACCTTTAAAAGTATTATTATAAAATACTACTTAGAATTGTTGGCGTTCCTTTATATGTAAAGTAGACTGCATTTTTGAAGGACGTGGACTGGCAAGATGGCTTGGTGAGTTACGGCCCTTGCTGTATAAGCCTGGGGATCTGAGTTTGATCTCTGGAACCCACGGTGGGAAGAGGTAGGCTACTCCTGCAAGCTGTCCTTTGACTACGCACATGAGATAGCATTACATGTGTGTGAGACACACAATAGTAAATATAACAATAACAATAACTTGTATATAAAAAGTAATTTGTTATAATGGACAGTCACCGCGGCACTGAATAGCATGGATATATGTCACCATGTTAACGCTCTAAAATGTCCTTGCAATGTTGCTTAGGCTTGACTCCAGAATTCTCTCCTCTGCCTTGGAAGCTCCAAGTCCTTTCTACAGAATGCATGAGTGTTTGCATATAATTCTTACAAGTCCTCTCATGTTATTGAAGCCATCTCTAAATTACTTATTATGCTTAATACAAATTAAATGCAATAAGTAGTCTCTATACTGTCTAATGGATTCTGACAAAAAAAATTCTGTCCATATTTGGTACCCATGATTTTTTTTTTTTTTTTGGTTTTCCAAGACAGGGTTTCTCTGTGTAGCCCTGGCTGTCCTGGAACTCAATCTGTAGACCAGGCTGGCCTCGAACTCAGAAATCCGCCTGCCTCTGCCTCCCGAGTGCTGGGATTAAAGGTGTGTGCCACCACTGCCCAGCCTTTTTTTTTTTTTTTTCCCAAAAGTATTTTAGATTGACATAAAATCCTGGGCTCATCAAGTAAAAATTTAAAAATCCATAAGGGCAGAATGAATCTTATAAGAAAGCATATTAATCAAGCTTGCTGTTCTAGAGGACCCTGGTTCAATCCCCAACACCCACATGGTGCCTCACAACCATCTGTATCTCCAGATCCAGTGGTCCTACATCTTCTCCTGCCTTCCATGGCTACCAGGCACGCACAGGTTTCTCAGACACACACACAGACAAAACACCCATATACATAAAATCATTTAAAAAAATAAGAATGAAGAAAAGAATTAATTAATCCCCACTACAAAAATTAGGAGAGGAAAACCATTGCAATTTTTAGCCTCCCGTGGTGGTGTGTGCCTTTAGTCCTTGCACTTGGGAGGCAGGGGCAGGCAGATCTCTGTAAGTTTGAAGCTAGCCTGGTCTACATAGTGAGTTCCAGGACAGTCAGGGCTCTGTCCATAGATAGACTGTGTATCAAAAAATATAAAAATTAAAATTAAAAAAGAGAGTAAAACCAAAAAAACCTGACTAGGAGAAAAATATTTCCATCATACAGATAACAAGTAACAGCCAAAAAGTATATTAGAAATTTTAGTGAAAAGAAGAAACAAAAGATACCAACTCAAAAGGAAAATAAGCAAGTATGACTCCAGACAATCCTTAGGAAAAGACTCTGAAGGGGGTGATCTACTTAGGTTTTAATTAGGTTTATTTTATTTTTGTTTATGACTGTTTTGCCTGCACATATGTACGTTCAGCATATGTTCGCCTGGTACTTGAGGAGGTCAGGAGTCGGATCCCCTGGAAATGGAGTTACAGATTGTTGCCAGCTACCATGTGGGTGCTGGGAGTCAAACCCAGGTTTTCTGCAAGACCAACCAGTGCTCTTAACCACCGAACCATCTCCATACCCCAGGAATATTGTTCTTTTGCTAGAGTGCTCAAGACTGTCCCCAGAGGGTGAGAAAGTCCCAATTGTTCTTGTCTTTCTGCGTTTTGGCCTAAACCAGGAGTGCAGTTGTGGGAAGTAGGAAACTAAAAGAGGGGCTTTAGTCACAGCCAGAAAACCAAGAAGAGAGGCTCTAGGAAACAGGATGCCAGAAGAAGGGTGCAAAGAATAAGGAGCCTGGGTGCAGAACCCCATAATACTTACAGATTATAGTATATAATAATATAATATATAGTAATAGAATATACCAACAAATTATATAATAATGAATAATAAAACATGTTTTATACATTATACATATATTATAGAATATACATTATATAATTATGTTAATAATTATATATTATTATATATTATATTATATATTATATTTTATTATATATAATTATGTTAATAATTATATATTATATATAATACAATAATAATACTGCTTATAGAATCTCCTGTTTACATCTAACTGTGAATGAATGGATATGACCTTAAAATACCCCAAAACATCTGGGTATCACAGGAAGGGTGAAGTTGGCTGCACCAGGGCAGGGCACCTCACTAGCAACGCCAAAGTTTTGAAAACAGAGCTCATTTCAAAACACAAACACCAGAAGCCGGGTCAGAACTTGCAGGCAAAACCCAATTGAGTTGATTAACTCTAAAAGCCAAGAACAATGCTCTCCAGAGAACTTAAACCAGACTTGGAATCTGACATATTAGATTCAAAATGACCAGAACACAACTGATAGTTGTGTGTGCAAGCTCTCTCTCTCTCTCTCTCTCTCTCTCTCTCTCTCTCTCACACACACACACACACACACACAGGAGAAGCTGAACTCTTTCCAAATGGTGTAAAATTTTAAGTGTACAGATTGAAACTCAGTGAATTGAGAAAGGAAGCAGTAGGAAACTGTTTCACCCAATTGCCCCAGGCTAATGACAAGGGGGGAAATCTTGTAATCAGCAAGTGAAAAAGAAAAAAAACAAAACAAAACATTTTTTTTCAAAACCAGAAAATCAAAACAATTTTTTAAAATCAAAAATCAAAGCAACATTGAGGGAATGGGATGACATTTTGAATGTTATGTGTCCTGATGGCACAGATGTTCCCGAATCTCTGGCTATGTTGAAATTCATAAAATGACACACAGAAAAGAAGTAAAATTCTCTCGTGTTAAAAAAGGTAAATAAATAATAAAAGCACATTCAAGTAGTTTTCTCCATCAAGCAAACATCATTATAACTCATAAGGAAGTGTCTTTGCAGTTTCTTCCTTTACACTGCCATCTTCCCAAGTAGATTACCAAACCTTCTAGAGGTGCTGGAAGCCACCTACTGACCCATTTTGCATTGACTTTGGACACTTACCAGGGTTTTCTGTCTTTTCTCTAAAGGCCTTCACATATTACTAAGACTCCATTTTTAATAATAAGAAAGCTTGCCTCTTACAGCTTCAAAACACCAATGCACTGGGGCAAATCGTGCCCAGACTAATAGACATTATGAATTATTCTGACATCATCCCTTATCAATCACATATGTGCTAACTGCTGTGAAGGAAATGTCTCACAGTGGAACAGACTGCACCTGAGAACCATGGGAAAGGATCTGAGAGCTGCGGAGCCACTGCCCAGGGAGTGGGTGAGGATGTCGATTAATATTCATTTTCAGAAAACCAAAGGTGACTATGATTGCCTGAAGAATGACTAACAACACACATGTGTACAGTTGAAACCCTGCTTATTAAAACATGCCCAGACAAGAGCAAGGAAATAGATACAGGGCACTGGGCCAGGGAGTGAGAACTCAGATGTGAGCTATGGAGAAACAGGTTAACAATCAAGTGTCATACTGTAGCAAACAAGATACTTCTTAAAAGTAATGGATGCACAAGTACAGAAAGTGACTAAGTCGGGAAAGTATCAATGACAAGAAAGCTGTCTAGGGCTGGAGAGATGGCTCCGTGATTAAGAGCACTTGCAGCTCTTCCAGAGGACCTGGGTTTGATTCCCAGCACCCATTATAAGGTGGCTCACCACTACCTATAATTCCAGTTCTAGGGGATCTGACACCCTGTCCTGGCTGCCATGGGCACCTGCACATATGTAGTGGGTGCGCGCGCGCGCACACACACACACACACACACACACACACACACAAAATGAGACAGAGAGACAGAGATACAGAGATAGACAGAGTGAGAGAGAAAGAGAGACAGAGAGACAGAGTGAGAGAGGCAGAGAGGGAGAGAGAGCAATAAATTATTCTTTTAAAAAGGAAAGAAAGAAGAAGCTGGCGTAGACTATTTTTAACTCCTCTCTACCTCCAACAGCACCAGCATACCATCACCAACAACATTCTGAGCTGATTTTTAGCAATGCAATTAGCAAATGTGTAGCAACGGGCATCTTTTGTTGCACCTAACAACCATAGATCCATATTCTTTTCAAGCACACTTAGAATACTTGCTAAAATTTACCATAAAACCATAAAAAACAACAAATTTTCTGTGAATAGAAATAGAGAGTAAAAACCATTCTGTAGGCATTATGTAACTATTCTGGAAATTGATAAACTGGAACTGGAATTTTTGTTTATTTGGTTATTAATTAATTCACTTATAAAGAATCAATGTGTTAAATAATCATATTAGATATCAGACATTATTTTGAATAGCAATGAAAATGAACAGCAAAGTCTTGGGATTCAACCAAAGCAACATGTGACAGAAAAGACAATGAATGTGACAGAAAAGACAATGAATGTGACAGAAAGACAATGAATGTGACAGAAAAGACAATGAATGTGACAGAAAAGACAATGAATGTGACAGAAAAGACAATGAATGACTGCAATAAATATATTTAAAAACACGAAGGGTAAATATTTTGGATGAGAAAATTCAAATTAATTCAAATGAATACAAAGAAACAAGTAGAAAAGGAGACGTAATATGAAGGACAAAAAAAAACCCAACAACTATTATTTGATAGAATTTTAAAAACTAATCAGTTTTGCTAAGATCCATTGTTGAAGAACAGAAATTTTAAGACTACAATAAAATAATGAAAAGGAATGAAATAACCATGCCATAGGCATTAAAACATAATGAATATTAAAACCATATGACTTTGAAATTCTTAGAGGAAACAAAACAAACAAACAAACAAACAAACCTAGCAAGAAGAAATAGAATGCTAGAGGGAGTCCTACATCCTCTGAGAAATTAATTAGTAGTCATGGGGCTTGCCATAAAGAAAACTCTAGATCTAAGTTACTAATTAATCTAGAAATAAACAATTCCAGTACCTATTAGCCTTCTTCTAGAAAAAGAAAAACAAAAATATTTCCAATATCCAAAAGAAGGAACACTTTTACTTTGGAGGTGATACCATAACCCGGACACCATGACCTGACAAAGTATAAGCAGAGAAAACTAGGGGCCACTATCACACAAACATGAACTCTCCCCCCAAAAATCCTTTCAAAAAATGCTACTGTATGTTCAGCAATGCATAAAAATAATATATGGTGACAAAGTTGCATTTTACCCACAGAATATAAGATTGGTATGTTTCTGTGTTACCAAGACACTAGACAGTAAATTTGTTCTCCATCTAAAAAGCTAAAAGAAAAACTACACAATACTATTAACAGGTGTGGCCGGACCGTGGTGGCGCACACCTTTAATCCCAGCACTTGGGAGGCAGAGGCAGACGGATTTCTGAGTTTGAGGCCAGTCTGGTCTACAGAGTGAGTTCCAGGACAGCCAGAGCTGCCCAGAGAAACCCTGTCTCGAAAAACAAAATAAAGAAAGAAACAGGTGTGCACTAGAGACATTCAAGATATATTCCTTCCATTAGTCAGTTTTTTCCATCACTGTGACACTAAATCCCCGAGCAAAGCACCTTAGAAAGAGTAAAGATTTCTTTGGACTCGTGATTGTTTGGTGCCACTGTTGTGGGTGTGTGGGGAAACACAGCTCGGCAAAAAGGGCTTCGAAGAGCCAGAGCTGCTCCCCTCCTGTGAGCCCTGAAGCAGAGAGACCACAAGGAAGGAAAAGGCCAGAGAGACCTACTATAAATTGAATTGTTTCGCGTTAGTTTGAGTCTGTTTAGCTGGGCGGTGGTGGTGCACGCCTTTAATCCCAGCATCCAGGAGGCAAAGGCTAACCTGGTCTACAGAATGAGTTTCAGGTCAGCCAGGGCTACACAGAGATACCCTGTCTCAAAAAACAAAACAAAACAAAACAGATTGTTTATTGCTAGTTGTACTGGCTGACTTTGTGTGTCAACTTGACACACAAGCTAGAGTCATCAAAGACAAAGTAGTCTTCGTTGAGGCCAGCTCTAAGAGCATTTTATCAATTCATGATCAATGTGAGAGGGCCCAGCCCATTGTGGGTGGTGCCATCCTTGGGCTGGTGGTCCTGGGTTCTGTAAGAAATCAAGCTAAGCAAGCCAGGGGAAGCAAGCCAGTAAGCAGCATCCTTCCATGGTCTCTGCATCAGATCCTGCCTCCAGGTTCCTGCCCTGTGTGAGTTCCTGTCCTGACTTCCTCCAGTGATGGACTACATGATCTGGAAACTCAAGCTGAATAAACCCTTTCCTCTCCAACTTGCTTTTTGTTCATGGTGTTTTCATCATAGCAATAGAAACCCTAACTAAAACACTAGTATATAAGGTATAATTGATTTTTGTATGTTGACCTTGTATATAGCCCTCTTGATGTAAATGGTATCGCTTTCTTTTATATTGAACTTGTCGCCAGCAAATTTGGTAAACTCTTAATAATTCTACTACTTTTTTTGTTTTATTTGGATTTTTCTATGTAAATAATATTTACAAATATTGAATTTTGTTTGACCTATTCCATAATTACATACATAAATTAAATATGCTATACTCAACTGCTGTCACAGTGAATGAAGGTGTGCAAATACCTCATCTAGATATACAGATTCAGTATGATCACAGGCAAAGTCCTAGTTGCCCCCCCCCCAGTAATTGGCAAATTGATTCTAAAATTCATATAGAAATGCAAGGGGCTCAGAATATCTCAAATAATCTTGAAAAAGGCTTAGGAGGCTCATGCTTTCTGATTTCAGAAGTTACTATATGGGCTAGGGAGATGGCTCAGTTGGTAAAGTGCTTGCCTAGCGATCATGAGGAAGTGAGTTCAATCCCTGGGACCTAAATAAAGATTTGAGTGTTCTGGCGCATGCTCTTCACCCCAACACTGGGAGGGCAGAGTCTAGAGTCTATCAGGTTGATAATTAACGCTAGCCATCCCAAGAGTTTCTAGCTTGTTAGAGGCCCAGATCCCCAAGCCCAAGACTGATGGCCCCTGAACAACACTATAGGGGTTGACCTCCGGCCTCCCAGACCATGTGCACTCCCACACAAGCAAATTTACACATGGTAGTAAGATAATAACTGTGTTGGCAAAAGGATGGGCATATGGATCAACACAAGAGTCAAAAAGGGATCCACTTGGTTTTTCAATCAAGAGAATCAAGAAAGGAAAACAGAATTATTTTAAGGAAATAATGCGTTGGGAATAACGAGATATGCACAGGACCTAGACTTTCCCCTGCAGGTCTTATATAAAAATTAGTTTAAGTGGATCATGGTGTAAGTGTTAAGAATCTTAAAATACTTAGAATTGAACTTAAACTGTAAAATTCTTAGACAGGAGCACTGGAGTAAGCTTAGCAATCCTGACATAGCAACCAGAGTAAGTCAGGAAACAAAGTCTTACACACATCACATAAATATAAGTAAATAAGGTAGATCAATAATTAGGAGAATTAAAAATTAAAAGACTTTGTCCTCAAAGAACATCATCAAATAAATAAAAAAGGAAACCACAAATTGAGAAAAATTTGCAAATTATTATTATGACAGAAATTTCATATTGTGAGATATATAAAAGAAGTCAGCTGGGTGTGGTAACATGTGCTTTTAATCCAGGCTCTTGAGTAGCAGAGGGAGGTGGGTCTCTGTGCGTTTGAGGTCAGCTTGCTCTACATCGCCAGTTCAGGACAGCCAGGACTACATAGAGAGACCCAGTCTCAACAAAACAAAACAATCTCAAACTCAGAAATAAATAAAGTAATTGTAGTAGCTAGTGTTAGCTATCAACCTGACAATTTAGAGGGAGATAGGTCTCTGGACATGCCTGTGGGCCCTGGTTGGCATGATCACATCAAGTGATTGGGGAGCCCTTCCTACTGTGGGTGGTGCCATTCCCTAGCTAGGATCCCAGACTGCATAAGGGAGATAAGCAGTACCGTGCATTCACGGCTGACGGCTTCTTGCTTGTGACCCAATGTGCTCAGCATCTTCAAGATCCTCCGGCTACTTGGACTTCCTCGCTGTGATAGACTGTACCCTTCTGGGACCTAAACTAAACTTTTCATCCTTAAAATTGCTTTCCTTATTTCATTTCATCATAACAGCAGGAAAAGAACGTTAAGACACTAGTTTTAAGGTGGGGAAAGAGTTGGAAGGCATTTCTTGAACAGAAATATACAAACAGATAGTGAGTGAGTTCACATGCTAGTCACATCTCTGTTGCTGTGATAAAAACACCACGACCAAGGCAAGTTATAGAAAAGCTTGTTTGGCTTATGGTTCCTGAGGGATAAATATCCGTCATGGTGGGGAATCATGGCAGCTAGTGACCAGGGAATTGGAGCCATCGACTGTTGGTACCAGGTAAAGTTGGCAGTGACGAAGGCAGTGATGTCAGTCTCTCAGAGTCTATACAAAGCCAATAGTGCACAGGGTTGGGCCCTGTGAGTCTCGCCCCTTCCCTGGCTGATGGTTGATATGCCACAAGTTTTTAAGTAAATCCATTCTTTCTCGTCTTTCTCTTCCCTTCCTCCCCCCCTCCCTTTCTCTGTAGTTAAAAAGTTCCTGCTTTTAAAGAGTAAAACAACCTTTCCTTGTTCACTTGAAAAATTTAACCTGACTTCATCTTTGGCATGGGTACATTTTTTTTTTCTGGGACAAAGAGTGTCTTCTGAAATTAGATTACAGTAATGGCTGCACAAGTGTGTGTGTAAGTGTGTGTCAAAACCACTCAAATTGTACAGAGAAAGTGACAAAGCTATTGACAAAGCTCTCTGTTTAGAGAATTTCAAAAGGTCTTTTTTTAAAAAAAAAAGTCAGCTATATTTTTTGCTTTCTAGAAGGGCTTTTTCAAAAGAGACGTGTTTATTTTTATTTATGTGTATGAAGGTTTTGCCTGCATGTATGTATGTGAACCATGTGTGCCTGGTGCCAGGGAGGCCAGAAGAGGGCATTTATTCCCTGCAGTTACAGATGGTTGTGACCTACCATGCCAGCACATGGAGTCAGACTCAGGTCCTTTGCAGGGGCTGTAGGCGCTTCTAACCTCTGAGCATCTCTTCCCGTCGACACAAAGATCACGGAAAGTTTGTTTCCCTCATCCACAGACAAAAGGAGCAGACTGGACGTCAACCACTGTTCTTAGATCCATCATAGAACTGAAGCAACAGAGCAAGCTGTACTGGAAATCAGGAAGACGGGCAAGTGGATTTGGAGGACCACAGCTCACTAGGAGAGGCCCGGAGGTACAAGCCACAGCTGGAATCCGCAGGGGAAGGAATATTTAAATAGATGAGTTGGTGGACACTGGCGCTGGTAAATTCCAGTAGCGAGTCTGGAGGGAGAAGAGAGTTGATAAAGTGACCCGGATAAAACATAGAACACACCTGGACACCAGATTCCCACCACAGAGATTTTATTATTTGGAGGGACGGGGAGGAGGGGAGGAGGGGTGCTCTGGATTGGACAGAGACAAGGATGACTGACTGGCACGCGGCCAGTTTTAAGGGCTCCTGTGGAGGAAAGGTGAAAGGGGCTGTGCTCCACGCTCCGCCCCCCCAGAGAGTTGGACCTCTCAGATTGGCTAGCGGGAGAATGAAGCAGATGAGGCAGAGGTGGCTTTCTGTCGTGTAGCCTGGTGTTTTTGGTCACGCAGTCTGGTGGGCTCGAGAGGACCAACAGTTGGTTTATGTGATAGTGGTGGGTTGCTAGAGGGGACAGTATACCATTATCTTATTAGAGATAACAAGATGGAAGATCACATGGTTGATGACGTCAATGCTAGGGGACAATGAGGCAAATAGCCAGAAACAATAGCCTGGCTCACTGGGGCCCAGGAATGTTGATTATGTTTACTGGAGTCTCCAGGCTCAACAAGAAGTTGTCTGGAGGAATACTGGCCTGTGGGGAAGCCCCAGTCTGTTCCGTAATCTCCGACTGGCTTCCTGTCCAGCCCTGTGGCAGTTTGATTGTTGACCATGGTGATAGCAGTGGAGGGAAAGAATGTGGCCCGGACCATGGAAGCCACAAAGGCTCGTCCAAAGAAACTCAGGGTCCTACACCACTTTGCTAGAGCCAGGGGACTAAGCCCAGGATTCCAAACAGGTAATCAAGGTGTGCACTGCAAAGTCAATGAGGCTGCTAAGGTCTCATGAGCACAAAAGTGGAATTTCAGGCACAGGATGGTTAGTGTAGCTGTGAAACCGCAACAGTGGATGTGGGAAGAGGTCCCCAGAGCTCACCCTCCCTCCTTCTGTGGATATCCCCAACTGGGGCATCCTATCCTAAGGCAGCTCCTTCTGGCTGTGTTAGTTTGCTCGAGCTGTTGACGATATCAACAGCACCAGTTTCCTTAAAGTGCCTCTCTCCACATAGTCCACAGCTCTCCAATCTATGGTTACCCCACAGCCAAGAACCCAACTATCTCAGCCAAGAGGATTATAGGAAGATCTGGGGAGGTAAGAAGACACGTTACACTGGGTCCTTTAGGTACCTGTCACAGGAAGAAATCACATCAGGCTGTGGTCCCACAACATCCTGGCCACAGACTTTATAGCCCCCAGGGCCTTAGAGAAAGTCTGAGACTGAGGCCTGTGGAGAGTGTCCCCAGAAGGGAAGGAGGGTGCCAGGAACCATCTTTCCAGGCCAGTGTCCTTCTGGGTAGTCTACCCATTGGAGCATTCCTATGAACTAAGCTCAGCCCTCCTGGGCCCCTCAGTGCCAGGTTATCTTAAGCACAGGTTGTAGCTGAAAGAAACCAACAGCACTGCTTCGTTCCAGGGCTGAGGAGGGGGCAGATGTGGCAACTTTGTCCTCACTGTCCCCGAAGGCAAGTCTCAAGAGGCTGTGCTGCAAAGGGCTGGGGTTCCTGATAGGAATGCTGCCACGTCCTTCAAGGTCAGGCCTTGGGAAGTCCCACTGGCCTGCCCATCTGAGTACCTGTTCTATCTCTTAGGCCGAGACACAGCCAGTTCTGTTTTCTGGGTTGTGACTAAGCCAGCCATCATGTGTGCATGATGCTCTCTATTCAATGTCCTCCCTTCTCTCAGCTTCCTGAACTGGGCTGCTTGTATACCAGGGATCTGCCCAGCTATGCCTAAGCAGACTTTTTATTTTGTTTTTGGCCTTTGTCTAAAGATTTGGGGCTGGAGTCTACATGGATACATCTAAGATTTTGTGTGCTCAGCATAGATTTAGTCCACAGGACAAACAGGTGAGGTCCACCTCCAAGCCCACAGGTCCATCCCACTAGGTTCTCCAGCTACTCCCCAGGAAAAAGTTGGACAGTACCATCTGCTCCACCATCACACTGAATTCAATATAATACACATCACTGCAGCCATTCTTTCAATAAGGACACTTGGTGTGGTCATGGGATTTGACTAAGATCTCGGAGCCCTCGGGAGAGGAAGAGAAGTCACGATCCCATGGCCTCTCCTCTCAGGCCTCTGGCTAGCCTCTGGCAAAGCAGGCTCCCATGACCAGAAGCCATTGCCAGCACTTACGAGTCCAGACTTGTGCTGTCACTGAGGCTATGGTTGGACCATCGCTAGGAGGCATTGAGCCCTCCACTTGTATAAACTCCCAAACTATCTCAACTAAACTACTTCCCAAACTATCTCAACTAAAACTTCCCAGCTCTGAAACATCATCTCACAGTTATGTCAAGTAGGGATTGAGCACATTTAGAACACTTGGCTATTTTTGTAGGCCTGTGGACTCAAAAGAACAGAGCACTCTCTGCAAACCAGCCCCGCTGATCTTGGGGTTCCCTCCACCAGAAATGCCATGCAGACATTCTGACGCTGACATGGGTCAGCTAACACATTTCTCAACCTCAGAGCACCACGTACTTCTCAGGGATCTTTATTACCTGTAGTCAACTTACCATAACAAGCAACACGAGGTACAGAGCATAAGTTGCAAATGCCCTTATTCCAGTTCCCAGATGCCAATCTCCAGTAGGCTCCCCAGGCTTTCCAACCATTTTAGAATAACAATAACTAGTCACTTCTCTGGTCAGGTCTGGTTTTAAGGATCTTGTAACAATGACTACCAACCCAATGCTATCACAGAAACTCCAAACTCTGTGAACTGGACATCTCCTCTCTCAGTGCCCCACCTTAACCCTCTATCAGCTTCTCTCTCCTAGGTTGTCATGTCCCGGAAGTGTTTGGGAAATGCGCCCTTTGTGCCTCAGCTTCCTAAGCTGCATGACAGAAGTGTGGTGGTGGCGCATGCCTTTAATCCCAGCACTTGGGAGGCAGAGGCAGGCGCATTTCTGCGTTTGAGGCCAGCCTGGTCTACAGAGTGAGTTCCAGAACAGCCAGGGCTATACAGAGAAACCCTGTCTCCTCGAACACACACACACACACACACACACACACACACACACACACACACACACACGGGATTGGTTTTAATGCTGTCTCAATTCAATTCCGCTCCCCAAAGCCACCTTCTTCCCAGAAGCTGAGGGTCTCTGCCCTCAGCTAGATTTGATTGGCAATAAAGAATTGCCATATAGCCAATGGCTGGTCAGGTAGACTGAGGTGGGACCAAGGGTGGCAGGCGGGTGGGGGGCGGGGAGGAGAAAGGAGATCGCCATAACAGGGAAGAAGGAAGACCAGACCTAAAAGCCTGCTGGCATGTGAGAATCAGGGAACGTGGCCACATGGGCCACTTTCCCAATTGTGTGTGGGGTAGCAGAGATGAAATATAGATTTTATATGTTAATTCAGAAGTACTGGAGGGGAGTGTTTTCTAGCAGTGGGAAGGATTAGAAATGCCCAGTCTTTGAGCTAGTCAAGGCATTTTAAAATTAACTGGCGTGCACTCCTCTGTGTGTGTGTGTGTGTGTGTGTGTGTGTGTGTGTGTGTGTGTGTGTGTTTCACTCGAAAATCCAGATAGCTCCTGGGTGGGTGTTCTCTCGGGACCCGCGAGGAGCCAGAGCAGTTAGCCAAAATTACCACTACACAGAAGAATTGCCATGTGCACTATTTAACTGACCGGTTTCTCTTCCTGATAAATGTAAGCAGGTGTTTGCCAAGTCCGTGTTGTAACTACGTTAGCAAACTCAGGAAGGAGTGACGTGTTTATGATCTTGGATCTCCCCATCAGAAACAGCATCATCATGTAATCAGAGCTGGGTTTGGTTCGATAAGCCGTGCATGTGCTGCACATTTGTTGACTTGTTTATTCCTTATTTCTATCTGGCTGTTTTAAAAGCTATCTTTGCCCAGTTCTTTAAAAAAATTTCTATTTATTATTATCTATTGGAAAGTAAGACACCTAGGTACATTCTCTTTGCCAGGTCTCTTAGTTATTAATATTTTAAATGTACTCTGATAGATGGTTGGTTTTTTTCCCACTTTCTGGGTTCATTACGGAATCATCTCCTACCCACATCACTTCTTGATCATGTCTCATTATCAGGACGAGTGTGCTGGCTAGTCTCATGTCACCTTGACACAAGCTAGAGTTATTTGCGAAGAGGGAGTTGAGAAACCCCCCCCCACCACATTGGCCTGTGGGGCATTTTCTTGGCTGATGATTGATGAGGGAGGGACCAGCCCATGACAGGTGGTGTCCCTCCTGGCTGAGCAAGCCTTAGGGAGCAAGCCAGTAAGAGCACACCCTTCATGGCCTCTGCTTCAGTTCCTGCCTCCAGGTTCCTGCCTCAGTTCCTGCTCTGACTTCTCCCAGGAATGAAGTGTGATCAGAGTGAGTTGTAAAGAGAAATAAACCTTTTCTTAACCTAGTTGCTTTTGGTCATGTTTTATCAGAGCAACAGTGAGAAGCAATGGAACATGAGCAGTGAAAATGAAGCCTACCTTAGCTATACGGCCTGTGGAAGGATGGATGTAGTACACTTCCCAGCTGATCAAATCCTGAACTAAGAACTTGATTAGAATTGTTACACTGGTGGGCTGGAAGAATGGCTCAGTGATTAGAGTGCTTATCTCTTAATCCTGATGGCCTGAGTTTGATCCCTGATACCTCAATGGAAAAAGAGAACCAAACACTACTAACAGTTGTCCTCCGGCCTCCACACACGCACCATGGAACGAACACACATGACCGACCGCACATGCTGTGCTCACTTAATCTCTCTGTGTATCTCTCCCTCTGTCTCTCTCCCTCTGTCTGTCTGTCTGTCTGTCTCTGTCTCTCTCCCTCTGTCTGTCTCTCTTTCTCTGTGTGTGTGTCTGTCTGTCTCTCATAAACAAAAGTTGAATAATAAAGAATTAATATATCTGGGAGCGGGTGGGTAGGGGAGCAGGGCCGGGAGGGGGGAGGGTATAGGGAACTTTCTGGATAACTCTTGAAATGTAAATGAAGAAAATATCTAATAAAAGTTGGAAAAAAAGAATTATATCATTTATCAAGTTTGGCTACACATTGGAATTATGTAGGAAATACACACACACACACACACACACACACACACACACACACACATATATATATGTATAAAATACTGATGCCTAAAATTCTGATATAAGTGTTCTAGGTAGGTAGCCAGGGTATCTTGGGTAGGTTTATAAAATATTCTCTCAAGACTTTATAAAAGCTGACAGTTGTTGCACGGTGGCCATTGTGGTCTTCAGACTAACACAGCAGCAACCTGGCACAATGGAAAGGCTAGCTGGCAGGCTCCACCCCAGCCTCCAGGGTGAGGCTCAGGGCTCTGGGTCTAAACAGACTTTCTGGGTGGCTATCATGTCCACTCCGGTTTGAGACCACAGATCTAATAGACAGAAAACACAGTCCTTGAGAAGGCAAGAAGGAACAAGGGCCAGGCTGGCCTTTCTCAGGCTTTCCCACCCTAGGAGAGGCAGATGTGAAAGGGTGTTAGCATCTCTTCTAGGCTCTGCCCCACAGTTACCTAGCAACAGTCAGGTAGGAGCCTGGTTTGCTATAAAAGGAGTTTACCCTCCCCGCCCTACTACCTCTCCCCCCCCCTGTGTTCCTGGTCAGCCTCTTCCCTTCTTTCTCCTGTCTCTTTCCATCCCTCTCTGTCCTCTTTCTTTCTTTCTTTCTTTCTTTCTTTCTTTCTTTCTTTCTTTCTTTCTTTCTTTCTCTCTCTCTCTCTCTCTCTCTCTCTCTCTCTCTCTTTCTTTCTCTTTCTTTCTCTCACACACACATACCCATGCCCCCAAATAAACTTCATTTCATACTAGACCCATCGTATGGCTGGTACCTGGTTGGGGGTGAGGGGCAGAAATGCCTCAGCATGGGCCCTCAGCACCACCTCCTGCTGCACCATGCCACAGCATCACAAAACATCCCAATAGGTCCAGACATCTGGTAGCATAGAGAGCAAAGATATGCTTTCTGGTGTCGCCTACGGTCTCCAGAATGAGGGGAGGCTGAAAGTGAAGACGGGAGCCAGGCATGCTGGTCAGCCTGGGTAATACAGAAAGCTGCAGAACAGCTTAAGGTACGGAATGGAGAGACAGAGAGACTAGAGAGAAGTGAGCAGTCCCTAAAGACATGCCCAGTGATCGGTCTCCTCCAGCTAGATGCCATTTCCTGAAGTTCTGGAACCTTCCCAAGCAGCACCACCAGCTGTGGACCAAACCTTCAGCATGTGAACATTTTGTGCAGACATTCAAGATCCTAACCAGAGCAGTAGTGAGCTTGAACAAGGATGCTAAGAGCCATGGGAAGTTTGAGGTCTTCGTTTGAAAGGGATGCTCATAAGCCAGGCCTGGAATTCCCAGAAATGTTCAGGTTGGGTTATTCTCTTCCCTTCACCTGCCATTTTTCCCTTTTGTGTTTTCTATTTGTTTTGGTGAGACAAGAGACTTCCTTGTAGCTCGGGGTGGCCTTCATTAGGTCCCCTCCCTCTGCCTCTACAGTTCTGGGGTTATAGAAATGTGTTACTATGGCTGGCTTTCAAGGCAAAGCGTAGATTCCAAGCACCTGACTGAAAGTGACCCAAGGAACCTGACCTAGCAGGACCAGGAAGGAGTCTGACCAATGGGATTGAACAAACAAATGGAAACAAGCCTTCCTGGGCCCAAGTTATTGGTTGCGGGTGGGGCGGGGCGGGGCAAGGATAGAGGGTGGCCAGTGTCTGGGTTTCTTTTTCTGCCGTCATAAAATACTCTTGACAAAAGCAATTTATGGGGCTGGGCAGTGGTAGCATACACCTTTAACTCCAGCATGTGGGAGGCAGAAGCAGGAGGATCTCTGGGAGTTCAAGGCCAGCCTGGTCAACCAAGGGAGTTCCAGGACAGCCAGGGCTGCTTGATGAGACACTCTGTCTCCAAGTAAGTTAAGTGCAGCCTTTATTAAAGAAACAACAACTACTGAATTGTAAGACCTAAGCGCATTCTCTGTTAGAGGAGAAGGACAGAGCTGAGGCAAACAGCTAATTATTGTCCCTCTGAGGGCAGAGTTAACATGAGGAATGGTATTTTAAAATAACCCTGAAAGACAGGGTTGCTGTAATAGGAAAAGGCCATAGAGGCCTTCAAAAGTAGGTTTTTTTTTCCCTTATTGTTAAGATTGTTATTGTTTTTTCCCCTTACTCCCTTTTTTCCCTTTATAGCCATAAATCCCTAGCCTATATTCAGAGTCTGACATTTCCTCTCAAACAGGAAAGAAATCAAATGCTTATTGTAGCAAGTTCACAAGTGTATTTCAGTAGAATGTCAGTCAACAATTTCAAAGGAACTTCCTAGTAACCTGTGCCTGGTAAGAAAGTGTATTTGTTAACTATGTAACAAGGTATCGTGCACTCTGTTTCACTACAAAAAAATAAATTAATTAATTAAATTTAAAAAGTGTCAAGGAACCAGATTCTGAGGTAGTGAGGAGCCAGCCCACTGTTGAAAACTCAGGCTCAGGGCTGCCCCAGGGAAGGTCAGCCAGCAATGTCACCTCTTCAGAAACATTCCAGGTGATGTTTTGTGAGAGAGCCGATGAGGCAGGACATGACTGATATCAGGTCACAGGCCATTTCCTCAGTGGCTCCCAGCCCACAGGCTGCAGCCCACCCCCAGCAGGCGCCCTGTTGTCTCAGGCCTGGAAGCAGAGATCAGGTCATGTTCGGAAGTTTCTACTTCTCCCAGGAAAGCAACTCTTGGGACTAGCTGTGTATGTCGGCCGAGTGATGACAGGGCTGGTGTGTGAGTGGTACCATAAAGACAGGTTGTGGGAAAGGCCCCTACCAGTAAGGTTTTCATAGAAAAATAAAGACAAACCCCTATACATGGCTCCCTCTGCAGGTCAATATTGAGGATAAAAGTCCATCCGTTTTGAGGGTTTGTTAACTCTGTCTAGATACCTTCCTCTAAGCCTTTGGAATATAGGTTTTTTTGTTGTTGTTGTTTTGTTTTTTGCCAATACAAACTTTTAGAATATTGAACTCCATAAGTGTATTTTCTCAGTGAGAAGTAATGTTTAATAAGTTATAAGCTAAAGGAAATTGCAGAGGGGGTGGAGTAGCCCTTTGTTTCAGGAAAGACAATAGACAGCACACACATATATTCCCTACACACACACACACACACACACACACACACACACACACACACACACCTCTTAGTTCACATGATCCCATGTATCACTGGTTGAACAAAACTATCTCCCATAACAATTTTTTATGGCCTGAGTGATTATCAAAACTGATAACCAAAAACCATGTATAACCAATAACCAGTGTGGGCGTAGGGGATGGAAGCTGGCTGGGGCCGTGGAGTTTAGAGAGAACTGGCAAGAGACCACAAGTTCTGCCCACAGATGGCTCAGGAAGCACCAGGAAGCAGTAAGGGTAGCTTCCTGGTGGCCCTGTGGAGACTAAGGAGGGACTAGGTTCAATGTTGGGGCTGAGGGGTGACAGATGGCCCTGCAGAGGTGCTGAGCACAGAAAAGATCTGATGGGCAGGTGCTCAAGACTAACATAGGAACCATAGGAATCCAAAATTGGGGGGCTGAGGGGGGCAGAGTAAGTGTGGAAGGAAGGCTGAAGTGGAAACACGTCGTTTTCTTTTCTTTTCTTTTCTTTTCTTTTTTTTTTTCAAGACAGGGTTTCTCTGTTTAGCCCTGGCTGCCCTGGAACTCACTTGGTAGACCAGGCTGGCCTCGAACTCAGAAATCTGCCTGCCTCTGCCTCCCAAGTGCTGGGATTAAAGGTGTGCGCCACCACTGCCCGGCGAACGTGGTTTTTTTGGAGGGAAAGTCAGTTTTGTCAAAGAATGTTTCACTAAAGCAGACACAGGTGAAAGGATGTTTTGCTGAAGCAAGCACATGAAAGGATGTGTGATGAAGGATTCTTTGCCACCAACACGCATGTATTGGCCTGCCTTACAAGCACTGTTGAGCTCCATTTGTCTTGACTCCACAGAGAGAAATGCACCAAAGAACTTGAGAGGTTCCTGTGGCTTCTTGCCGCTTCCACGGACTCCGCAGGCAGATCTGCAGAGTGATGTCAGCTGATGCAGACTCACGTGGAGTTTTGCTAAGACAGACACATGTGCTGAGGTAAGACCTGTGGAGGACACGTGATGTTTGGGGGGGAGCATAAATAGGACTCAATGGACAGTGACGGGGACTTGTGTGCAACCCTTCTTTGTCTTGAGTCTTCACAGAGCTTGGCTTCCTTGGGAGAGGCACAGTCAAGAACTTCTCCTGGCGTCCCTGCTGGTCTTGCTCTCTTCCTGCTGACTTGTGATGACTTGCCTGAGGCCTGGCTGTCTCTGCTAGGTTGGACTGCTGGTATATTGGTGAAATGTTTGCAAATGGATCAAGCTGCCACTCTTGATTCCTGTGAACTGAACTGCTGGTTTCCTGACAACACAAATGGGATTTGCTCCAAAGAACAATTGCTAAATAGGCCCACTGCCCCCCGTATTATAATAAGCTTTCTGGTGGTCTAGAAGGGAGGTTCGAGCGTTTAAGAACAACTATTAAAAGTAGGATTTGAAAAGCCAAAGTTACAGAAAGCAGTTCAAGGATGATATGCTGACACGTGCCATCACCTCAGGTATTGAGTTAGAGCAAGCCAACAGAGAGTAGAGGGTGCTGTGTGCTGGGATGCCACTCCTGACCACACCATGCTGTGCCTGTGCCACCCCAAACCCTTGCCTCCCACACCAAGGCTGCAAGGGAGCTTGCTTATCTCCCGGAACGAAGGCACTCTGGGCTCAAATCCAGATTCTTCTCTAGCCACACACAACAGCTCTCATTCATCTACCTTCTGTCTCAGTCCCAGATCTACTCTGGAGACTTAGGCCCAAGGTATTCAGATCTTCAGTATCTTGGTCCAGATACTTAACTGGAGCCCATGGCCAGGAAACTCCTTTCCCCCATCAGCCTACACCCCAGAGCTGCTAGCTTCATACCTATCCGGAAAAACCCAACTTCTCGATTAGCTCGTCCGTCAACATTTCTTTTCTTCGACAGACCGCTGTTTGCAAACGGTTAGTTCTCCCAGCCAGCTGCCTAGGGGGACTCCTTTCTAAATGACGTCCTTGTTGCTGGTGCCCAAGTCTTTCCTGATGGATGTCAGCAGAAGTGACTCGGTGGCCTTTCTATCACTTACTGATAAGGGAATACCCTCTTGTGGGAGCCACAGTGATGTGGCTGGAACCCAGTGCTGGCCATGCAGCCACATTAAAACCACATTAAAATGGCCTTTGATAGGAAGGGCAGGGTGAAAGGATGATGGGTCCTTAGCCACCCTCCTCCCTTTGGACTACCATGTAAGAAGGAAACAATTAGTTAATCTACTATTTGTTATAGCGGACTTCACTGTAACCAACTTTCTGAAGAAAAATGTGCTGACTAACCAGGGCAGCCCCAACGTGACTTACACAAGCTGTGTGCCATTCTTACTTGCTTTAGGCAGCTCCTGTTTTAATTTCCCTCCACAACACTTCAAGTTCCTACGGGGCTTACAAGCCCTTCCCCAACCTGGTACTCCAAACACTAACGCTACCTTTTACATCACTAGAAATGTTGGAACCACCAAGCAGGGTCTCCTAAGATGTCCTGCCTCCCTTGCAAACCCTTTCCTCTCATCTCAATGGCACAGGGTTTGGGGACAGACTTACTGGTTTAAGACACAGCATTACTTATGCAACTGAGCTCAACTTTCAATTCCTCAATTGTAAATGGGGGTAAGGCCACTCTGTAGGACTTTTGGTGGCTAGCACCATGCCTGATGTACGGTGGTAACATCTGTTTACCACAAACACTGCTAAAACACATGTGGGTGTGTCTCTGATGTGAACCTTGTACTGAGTTTCTATTACTCCAGACCAAAGTCAGAATTTCTTGACGTTAGACCCGCACAGCACATCTGCCCATTTACCTTGGAACCTTCCTTCCCTCCCAGCAACGTCATTTTTGAAGGTTTTTGGCCAATAACAGCACTCTGTTCATGGGTTCAGAAAACCAAAATCATGAATCTGACCTCATTTGACAGGTGTTTATTAAAATGCCTAATAGAGTGTTGGTCAGCATTCTACAAAGTTAATGCCCCTTCCAGAAAAGCACACCCACCTCCTATAATATACCAACATAAGAAACAGCCTACTATACATCTTATGTCTGCAAGCAAAAGTGGCTTTCATTTCCTTCATTTGTAAAACAAGGGAGTTACATTATCAGCTTGCCATCTCTAAAACACAGTACTACACTGAGGCGGTGATGGGAAAATCCAGTATTTCTATCTACTTTCCGATCTTATGTTGTTTTAATGCACCTAAGGGCCACATCCTGTGGAAAGATATCAGTGTTCCTTCAATAGGGACATGCAAAGCGTGAGCCAGGGGGTGAGCCTAGAGCGTGCAGAGACCTGAGTGGCCAGCGGAGGAGGCGCGGGAGCTTCCCACCAAGCCTAGAAGGCCGGCCAGGCTCCTGTCTCTTCCTTTTCCTGCCTTCCCAGAAGAGGTGAGGAGGATCATAAGGGAACATTTACCACAGACCAAGAGTCTGTTTAGGTGACCAGAATACACAACCCTCTCCTTCAGTGAAGGCAACTGTGGGTCCTGAGGGGAAAACAGGAGCCAAGACCAGAGGGTCACTTCCTAGAGATTCCAACACAAAAAACACTCGCACTCTGCACTCTGCTTCCTGACCCGGTCAGGCCAAGGCCATTCTGGCTCCAGACAAGATGGGGCCAAAGGGTCTTTCCTCATAACAGTAACCCTGGTGATGATGTGAAGTCAGAGACACTGACCAACACCCCTGAGCCCGCCAGTCACAGAAGCACCAGGATCTGAGTTCAATCCCCAGCACATACACAAAAGTCCAGTGTGGCTGGAGAGGGAGAGACAGGAGAGTCCGTTAGGCTTCCTAGTCAGCTCATCTAGACAATCGGACTAGACTGAACTTCAGGTTCAGTAAGAGAATCTGCCTCCAAAAATGATGTAATGGAAAGCAACCGAGGAAGACATCTGATGTTGACGCCTGGTGTGTGCACGCACACACAACACACAAAGTTAATTTAAAATTAAATGTCGAGCTGGGCATGGTGCTGTACATCTGTAATTCCACTGCCAGGGAGGCTGAAACACACATGTGGAGGGGAGGTGGGAGGTAAGAGTTTATAGGCTATACTGTGAGATTTGGCTTCCAAAAGAAAATGTTAACAAACCTCTTGTACATTCAGATAAAGACTCAAGACCTAGTCCAAGATTTGTATTACTAGACAAAAGCTTAAGCCCATTTACCTCGAATAATATGGCTGATTTTTACATTATTTCCAGAGGCCAAAGGTCCTAGGTGGTTTAGATCAGAGCCAAAGCAAAAGCACCTGAGGTAGACTCTACAGTAGCAAGTACCGAGAACATACTTAACTTTGCAAGCCTGATATTCATCTGTTTGTATTCACACGTATGCATGCCACAACACACAGGGGAGGTCAGAGGACAACTTGCAAGAGGCAGTTTTCTCTTTCCTAGGGACTGAACTCCGGTCATCAGGTTTAACGGGAAGCACTTTCAGAAACCGAGTCACCTTACCAGGCCAGAGGTTCTAAATTCTATCCCTAGCACCCACCCAAGTATAAAAGCAGTGTGAGGGCTTCCAGCACTGGGGAAGCACAAACAGCTAGATCCCTGGGGCTTGTCTAGCAAACTGGTAAGTTTCAATGAGACATCAGGGTCAATGAGATAGATACTCTGTCTTAAGAAAACTAAGGCACACATCTTTAATCCCAGGACTCACTGTAGAACAGGCAGATTTGAGTTCGAGGCCAAACTGGTTTACAAAGTGAGTTCCAGGACGACGATACACAGAGAAACCTTATCTTGAAAAGCCAAAGGTAGGTAGGTAGATAGATAGATAGATAGATAGATAGATAGATAGATAGATAAAAACTAAGATGAGACAGGAAGAAATTTAACATCCATCTCATGCTGAGAGAGAGAGAGAGAGAGAGAGAGAGAGAAAGAGAAAGAGGGAGAGAGAAAGAGAGAGAGCGCTAGAGAGGAGCCATCTATCCATCTATTTTCAGGGCCATCAGCATCTATGGAGTGAATAGTTTTTGGTTACTGTCACTATGATGTAAGCTCCTATCTAGTATTAGCCTGTGCTAATTCTTGGTGGCAACAAAGCAGAAGGCCAAAATATAAAATAAAATATAAAATAAAAATAACTAGGAAGCTGGGCGTGGTGGTGCATGCCTTTAATCCCAGCACTCGGGAGGCAGAGGCAGGTGGATTTCTGAGTTCGAGGCCAGCCTGGTCTACAAAGTGAGTTCCAGGACAGCCAGGGCTATACAGAGAAACCCTGTCTCGATAAACCAAAAAACAAACAAACAAACAAACAAACAACAAAAAAAACCCCCAAAAACTAGAAACATTGATTCCAAATGTAACTTTAAGGCACCATGGTATTAATCTTAGGGTTTTTTTTTTTTCTAATGATGATGACTTTCAAACTGCGGTTTTTTTGTTTTTTTTTATTTTTTTTTTTTTAAATCCTGGAGATGTCCTTACTACTTTAGAAACAAATCTTACTTTTAGTCAGACATGGAGGTGTCTACTATCCTAGCACTTGTTTGAGCCTAGCCTGGGCTACACAGCAAGATACTGCATCAAAAAGCTCTTTAGTATTGTCAGCAGAGACAACTTATGGTCACATCCTGCACTCCATTAATTTGCTTCTTAAAAACCTACATTTTTTGGTGGTGTGGGGTGGGGGTGGTGTTTGGCAGTATTCACAAGCTATACAAATCACTGGAGGAGCATCAGCCATGGAAAACGGACCCTTCCTTTCTTCCCTTGTCACTATCTCCACATAGGTAGAACAATCTCCTGAAACAAGAGAGCATGCACATGTGCACAGGTAACAAATCCCCAAAGGAAACAGAAATTCGACTTACCCGGGATGCAAGTCAGACAGCCACACTTTACCTTAAAACAGTTCTGTCTAGATCTATGAATATACATATATACTCATATATGTTATATATGGATATACATACTCATATATGTTATATATATGGGTACATACATGCGTATGTATATGAGTATGTGCCTTTATGAGTTTATGACACCATGTATATGCCTGGTGCCTGTGGAGGCCAGAGGGATCCCCTCTGGATCCCCGGCTGTGGGTGCTGGGATCCAAATTCTAGAAGAGCTGTCAGCAGTCTGAGCCATCGAGCCATCTTTCCAGCCACACAACATTGACTTTTAAAACAACTTCTATACTGAGAACTGTGATTTCTAAACATTGTTCTCATCTGAAACAACAAGAATGCACTGAGTGTTGGAAATGGGGGGTGAGGGGAGCTGAGCTGCTCTGTGTAGGTAATGTACACACTCGCTGACTGGATGCTGAATTGCTCTGTGTAATGTACGCACTAGTACTTGTTGACTGAATCCCTTCTAAGATGCAGACTATTAACAAAGTATCTTAGGTCACAAAAGGTTCAAAGGAGGCATTTTAAAACCCAGACATTTGAGGACAAAGGACATCATAAACACCATATGCAGGACGCCATATGGGACACGGTATGCAGGACACTGAGCTCCTGGCTTGCCTCCTGAAGCCTTATACTGTGGAAGCTGTCTTTTCAGATACTCTCTTTATTCACTCTCATTATTTTAACAGACCCATGTTCTCCCTTACATCCCTGAGAGGATAGACACAGAGGCAGCGGCTGCAGGCCCAGTCACTTCACAGGTGATAATCCCTTAGGTAGACCAAACCTGTGTGTAACTACATACATGCTATTTTCGGACTCTCTCCATGATAATTCCTTGTAGGAGTAACTCCAACTTCTTAACAGGCCATGGCGGCTGAGCAGAGTCAGCTGTACTTCTGTTAGGGTTTTGGAACCTGAGTCAAACTCTCAGGGGATAAAATGTGACTATCCAGCTGTTGCAGACTCCAAGACTTTGAGGACACGACCAACAGTCACACACTGTGAGCAGTATTTTGAATACCAGCATATAAAATGAGTCCTTTAATTTTTCAAGTGTTTTAAAAAACAAATTTATACTTAAGCCAGCCTTGAAGATAAGCATAAAAATTACCAATTCAAACCAAAAACCAAAACCCCCCCAAACCCACAACAACAGAAGCACCAGCTCTGTGCGTAGCTCCACCCAGGCGTGCACAGAGGGAACCGCAGCAGTAGAGAGGGGTCACCATCTGGAACTGCGTCCTCTCCTTCCCGGGAGAGCAAAAATAAATAAGGTCACCACTGTTTTCTACAAGCCTGCCCCAGCCTTCTTCCAGCTCCCAGGAGAGCTAACTGAGATGTGATGAACTCAGACCTGCTTCCCCAAACACGAGCAGAGCCATGGTCACTAAACAAGCAATTTTCCACGCAGGGGTGGTATGTTCTTTTTTTATTTTTACTTTTTGATTTCTTTTTCTTTTTACGTTTTCTTCAATTTTCCTTTTGCTAATATACTATCTTTCTTCGTATAAGGCAAATCAGACACCTCTGTAATGTTGTTTTTCCTAAGAAAAGTACCGCATTTTGAAGACAAACCACTCCCAAAAGTGGTGACCAAAATATTAAAATAGCTTTAAAGGTGAGTCACCTACATTACTTCAATGAAGTAAAACATTAAAAATAAAAGCAGTTGGCACTAAGACAGCTATTCCAAATATCTGTGTCTAAATAATTTTTAAAACTGTTTATTTGTTTTTTAAAAGAATGCACCCCCTAGTCCAAAGTCACTATATTTTAAAAAATTTTTGGCCAAAAAATGTACAAAACCCCTTTTGGTTCAACCTAGTAAAAGTGGTATCTAGAAAATACTCTGCGTTATTACGTCATCTTTAAAAGCTGAGGTTTGGAAGCACTGCTAAGGCTGGGTGGTCTGGAGACAGTGCGCCCCTGCAGGTACTGCGCTGCACGAGGGGCATCTGTGGCAGACAGGCACTTTCTTCTGAGTGGCGGAGCCAGGAGAGAAGTCAGACGTAGGCTCCCAGGGCGGCGTGGAACTCTGTGAGGCACTGGACCAGCTGCTGGAACTTAGGCCTCTCCTCGGGGTCCAAGGCCCAGCAACAGGCCATCACAGCGAACCTGCAGTGACATGGAAACGTGTCAGGCCTCCGTCAGCATCCTGCCAGTTATGTGCTCTGTTCAATGGGCTGCTGGGGAGGACAGCCATGAACAATCACTTAGCTGTGCTATGTTAGCAGCTTCAGGATTAAAGGAAGCTAAATTATTTGGATTACACAAAGCAATCTCAGTTCTTTATGAGAATCCAATACTCAGAAAGTTCAGAGCTTTGTGTAAATACACAGAACAGTCAGAATAACAGGCTGCATTTTCCTAGGCACTGTTGAGGAAGAACTAGGAAGAAGTGTTACCTGAAATTCAGATTCCTGGATCTACAGCAAAGCTACTACCTAAAATTGGCAGGGAAACCTTTTGGGGCCTCTGTAGACAGCACATTGCTGTGCCCACCATCCCAACCAGCCCCTCTGCACCCCACCACCATGATGGAGGCAATAAGGAAGGCAAGGCCAGGATGAGAAAGATGTCTGTCTGTCTGTCTGTCTGTCTGTCTGTCTGTCTGTCTGTCTGTCTGTGTTTACTGTCATGTGGTCTATGTGCATGTCTGTGTGGTTGTATGCATGTGTCTGTGCATGTCTGTGGAGAGCAGAGGTCCGCACTGAGTTTTGTCCTCTACTGTTTTCTTTACTCCAAAGGAGTATCTTACTGGACCTGGAGCTCAGAGATGCAGCTACGATGGCTAGCCAATGAGCTCCAGGGACCTGCCTGTCTGCCCGCCCTGTGGGAGGGTCCCAGACGCGCACTACCATACCTGTCTTCTTGGAGGGTGCTAGTGATCTGCATTTGAATCTCAAGAAAGGTTTAGCTAACTACTGTATCTTTCATCTGTTTAAACAAAACTCAGGTAACTGATGTGGCATCCCATCAGCTTCCTCACTGTTAGATGATCAGGTAAATTTTTAGTAATCAAGATTATATACCACTGATACAAGAGGCCAAGTGGGTTAAAAAGTGACTGCTGCTTTCCATAAGGTCTTAGTCACGCCTGAAGATTCATCACTCTCCCAGGGGAGCATCTGTGTGAACGTAGGAACGTGACTTCCTACTTTATAGTAACATAGTAAATGAATGCATCAAGGTTCATGTCTGAGATCCAAAAAACTCACAGTTCGTCAGGGCAGTTGATTGGCTGGGCTATTCGGTAACCATCTTTCAGGTAAGCGGCCATCTCAAAGGGGTCGATGTCCACGTAGGGCGTCTGGCCCAGAGTCATGAGCTCCCACAGCGTCACTCCAAAGGCCCACTAGGAGAGGACAGCAGCATAATGAGGAGACATTCTAAAACTGGGTGCTGGTGACTACAAACAGGTCAAAAATAGCAGCTGAACAAACTTTTAAATAAAGTGAGTACTGTTCATAAAACAAAAGCTACCATATTGGTTAGTTTCTCTAGCTGGTGTAGGAAAGAAAGCATTTTAATGAGTTAATTCTTCAACGTTAACATTTGTATCATTTGTTCTAAGTAATTAGGTCTGTTCAAAGAAACCATTTCTATCACTGGCTATTTACCATGCCACCCCTAAATTAACTCACTATGGTGGGATGTGGGGCACGACCTAGATGGACAGAACATCCACTCATGGACAGAAGATTCACTCAGTGAGACATGCAGATTACATAACGTATACGCAGTCATGGGTTTCTGATTTGCTTATTTTGCAGAGCTAGGGATGGAACCCTAGCACGCACAGAGAGAGGTGCACCATTTACAACTTTTAGGAACACCCTGAAAAGATAGCGTCCAGCTGAGTACAAGTCAGATTTACTTAAAACCAGTAAGGGATGAACAGTAAGCACAGAGCCTGAGCAGAGGCACCGCAAGGCCTGGCCTTCCCCTCATGAGAAGGATGAGCATGTAGAAGACAGGCATCACCACCACCCAGAGCCGCGGCTATGCTGCTGTCCAGGGCACGGTGGGGACAACCTGCTGCCACCTGTGAACCTGAGTTCACATCAACGCTGGGGAGAGGGAGCAACGCCTATGCAGGAGCTAAAGCGTTCTCAGCAGCGCTCTGTAATGAGTCCTCAGTCACATTCGGTTTTCCCGACAAACCCTAGAACCTCACTCCGGCAGCTTAGGCTACAGGGTGAGGAAGCAGGTGAAACCTGTGGCTGGCCAAGCACACATCTCAGTGAGTGAAAGGGCAGAGCTGGGCGGGGCACTCAGCACATCCACGCCCAAAGCACAACGCTGGAGGTTACTGTTTCAGTATGAACAAAATCTGCAAGCACTGTGTAAAATACACGGACTTTTTTTTAAAAAAAGCCTTTCACAGGTTGAATATCCCTAATGCAAAATGTGCCAAAATCTATGTCATAGAGCTGACACTACAATAAAGAAATTTCCATGCCATGAAACTGTTTCATGTACAAAATCATTAAAAATATTACACAAAACAGAACTGTGTTTAGACTTGAGTACCATTTGTACAGTGTATGTGTGTGTGTGTGTGTGTGTGTGTGTGTGTGTGTGTGTATGTATGTATATATGTATTAAGTCTGGAAAAAAATCCAAGCATTTTGGATGAAGAATATTCAAACCTATATTAGTGAACAATAGCCACATTTTTAACAGAATCTATAAAACAAAACAAAAAATTTACAATGGAACGACACTAAATATTACTCTAAAAGGTGATCCCGCCCTTCCTAATTCCAGCTTCCACTGGTCAACGGACGTCCTAGGTGTTCTTAAAGTTATAGTCTTAGTTTCAGGGATTAGAATTTCCCACCTGTCATCTGGAGAGTGAGGGTGGGGAAGCGACACAGTTCAATCCACTATCCATGCTGCACGAACTCAGGGGCAGCACTGCCAGCACAGCCAAGCCTTTGAGAGTCTGCTGTCCTCTCACCAGTGAGCATCAGGGCATCTTTGACAGGAGGAGGTATAAGTAACAGGTGCAGGTGAATGCTAGTCTCTATTTTGCAAGCTGTGGCGGTGGCGGTGGCGGTGGCGGTGGCGGTGGTGGCGGCAGTTCTCTGTCTGTAGCCCAGGCTGGTCTGAGACTCAACAACTCCCCTTCCTAAAGTGCTGAGACTACAGACAGGAGCCAAGAGACATGGCTTCTGGTCTTATGTAAAATGAAGGACAAAAACTAGTTTTTTTCATGAACTGACATGGTTTGTCAGAAAGTACACAACTGTTTTCATCTTAACATATGAGGCTGATGTCACTGGATGGTGCAGCTTCTGTGTGATTCCTCTGGGAATTTAAAATGCCAGACAGGCTTCAGCAGAGCAATCGCCCCTAGCCCGTTAACTGAGACGACCGTGTGACGGAATACTCTCTCATCCTCTGCCCTGCCTGGCTGGGACCCCAGTGGAGAGCCACGAATGAACTGTCATGGGCAGCTGTCGCTGAAGGTTCCAGGGTCCTGGATGGCAAGGTACTGAGCTAGATCTGCTTGAGTCTAAGGCGTATTGTGTTTGTCTGTTGGGTTTTGCATTGCAGTGTTGGCTTTCCCTTCCTGTTTTACCCTTTTGGAGAAAGATGCACCAACTTGAACCCGTCCCACCACTGCTTTTCTGGAAGTCAGTAACTTGTTTCCTTTCCTCAACTTAGAACTGAAGACAAATTCGCCTGAGTATAAATCATACCTTGAGGCTCACTCACATCCGATGAAATTGATTTTAGGCAAACGAGGAAGCAATGTCAGGAAGGAATGAAAGCAATCTACTACATGAGGGGTGTGAATTAAGAGGTCCAGTAGCAGCCACAAGAGACTCCACCATGCCTCTACCATGTGTACATTTTGAACTCCCGGGTGCCCAGTGTGATGATGCTAGTGGGTGGGGCTATGGGAGTTAACATCATATGGGTGGAGCTCCTAGGAATGGGAGTTTATAAAGTCTTATAAAGACCTCAGCAAATCCCACTCTTCCCTCTGCCATGTGAAGAAACAGCAGAAAGCAGGCCACTGATCAGTACCCTCATGCTGGACTTCCCAGGATTCAGGGCTGGAAGAACGCAGCCTGGGTCTATCTACCTTACTCTAAGACACTGCTTAACCTCAAAAGGCAGCATCTGCAGCTGCTGGTATGACCAATCCTTAGACACCTGCAGACCTACACAAGAGAAGATTATCCCAGAACTGGCTGCTCACGCCACTTTCTCCGCCAGCAGACACTTGCACATGGCTTCATCGGAAACCTGGGGTCTTCTAAGGGAGACGACGAAGAGAGTAGGAATGCTTCTCCAAAGCACTCAGGAGGAGAGGTGCTCAGAGATGAGTGAAATCCTACAGACAACACTGCCAGGGTAATCGACCGGGTCTGGAAACGCAGCAACTGTCCTTAAAGCAATCCCTATGTTCCTCATTCTTTGATATATCAGGACAACTAACACTAGAGTAATACAACTAAGCGGTACCTTAACATCAAGAATATTACATCTTAAATTTCCATTTCCTAAACCAAGGTCTAAACGGATCCTTTCATGTCTAGAGCGCTTGGCGGACTGGAGCAAGATGGAGCACACTGCAGATGCAGGCTCTGAATGACTGCAGACTCTGCTCCCAGGACAATGTCCACTAGTGTCTAGAAACAAACAGCAGGCACATGGGGCGCATTTGGTTTTCTCTCTGGCCCAGTAACTATTCACATGCCTTAAAAAGGATCCCCCCGAGTGCCATAAACCATGCTGATAAGATTAGCATAGAAGTCATTTCTTTGATTTGTTTTTCCCAAGAAAATGCTTTTTAAACACAATGTAGTACCACAAAGACGAGAAAAACCAACTTGAAACTCTCAACTGTGCTTCCCTGATTGCATTCACCACTCAACTGGTGGCAGACTCTTGACAGCTGAGCTGTGTTAGCTACTATAATTATCTAAATAATTCAAAGGAGGCATCAATCAAAAAGTATTTTTTTCAAATAAAGGGGGAAAAGTCGTAACAGAAATCTGAAGTTGTGCCTACACTTGGCGAAAACACAGAACAAGAACAGTACCCAGACGTCTTCCGAGCGCCTATGTGAGGTCACATCTTGGCATACGAGACATTCATAACTAGCTGGATCGGGTTCTGTGTACTTCCTAAGCTGACAGTTAAGAGCTGATGTTAACGTTATTAGAATCTTAATGTAACAACAGATTGGATGTTTCCAGATAGAACTACAAAAACAAAGCCCAAAGTGGCAATGCATTACTATTATGGCAAAACACCTACCAGTGTGTTTCTAAGCAAATCATGAAGACTCGTAACTATAAAACTGCAGAACTGTAAGGGTCTTTCAAGGAGAAAAAAAGGGTCCTGAGCTACACCTAATGAGTGTGCTTACACACCTACAAGTGTGCACTTTCCATGTGCAGGTTCAGTGGGAGCGGGTTACAGTTCTTAGTACATGATGGTGAAAAGTGTTCAGCACCCTCTAGAAATGACACTGCGTTTCAATCTCAGTGAACAACCTTTACACCTACTTCCTAGGGCTCAGGAGATAGAGCTGGGTGGGTCCTTAAGTTCAAGACCAGCCTGGTCTACAGAGCAAGTTCAAGGACAGTCAAGGTTAAACAGAGAAACTGTGTCGAGAAAAATGAGAGAGAGAGAGAGAGAGAGAGAGAGAGAGAGAGACAGAGAGAGAGAGACAGAGAGACAGAGAGACAGAGAGAGACAGAGAGCGCCCACCTCCACCCAAAGAGAGCAAACAAACTCAACATGTGTTCATGGAGTTGTTAGCATTTTTAACCCCAATGTTAGAATGTAACAATAATCTTAAGAATTTAAAACAAGGGGCTGGCGAGATGGCTCAGCGGGTAAGAGCAATGACTGCTCTTCCGAAGGTCCTGAGTTCAAATCCCAGCAACCACATGGTGGCTCAAAACCACCCGTAATGAGATCTGACATCCTCTTCTGGTGCGTCTAAAGACAGCTACAGTGTGCCTATGTATAATAATAAATAAATCTTAAAAAAAAAAGAATTTAAAACAATATGCAACCCCAAGCCTGGGAACCCCGAGCCCTGCTTATCTCAATTCTGCCCAGCTGTAGGCATCTTTATTCACCAATCAGGGATAACTTGGGGGCAAGGTCACATAGCATTGTCAGTTGGTTCTATGTGTAGATTCTCTAGTCCTTGAGGTCCACCAGGCCTTGGGAGCTGGTATTTAGCATTACAATACATAGCAAAAGACCAAACCTCAACAATACTCCCTTTTTAGTCCAATAAAAGGCTCTTTTTCCTCTCAGATATAAATTGAATACAATTATAACAATTATGAAAACTATAAGGTATGATATACATTTATAATGTCTAGTCCATTTATATCTGAGCACTGAGCAAAATCAATAGACCGGGGGAAAGTGTGTGCACTAATCAATGTAGGTAGAAGCCTGGCGTCAGTGACCCACTATTAAAAGGGAAATGTGTGAAGCATACAAACCGAAATGGAACGGCAGCCTGAATAATAAAATAAGCCAGAGCCCAAACACAAAAAAACCCAGTTCTTTGATGTTGAGACATGCGATCAAATCCCAATTATTTTACAAGTAATGTAGTATTGTCAAATGATGATTTAGGGACCCTAATAGCCAAACTTTTCATCTAATTTCCAAATACACAGCTACAGTGTGCAACAGTCAACAAACAAACAAACAAAAAACCACATTAGTTTTCATTCTTTCTTGAGATTCAGTCACTATGTACCCTAGGTGGCTCGGGAACTCATAATCCCCCTGACTCTGCCTTCCCAGGCTGGGATGATAAGCATGTACCTCTAAGTCTGGGCTGATTATGATCTAAACTAGAATAAAAAGTCAAGCAGCGGGATAGAACCTTACAGCAGACGAATAGATGTGGCTTCTGGAAGGACATCACTGAGCGGAGGGTTCTACTCTGCTCTGGAAGAGGAGAGATGATACGCTGACACCTAACGGGAACAGTGTCAGGCCTGCAGATGAGCGAGGCTGCAGACTGAGAGGAGACCATGCACAGAAAGCAACCATTCTGGCTTCAGTAGCCACCTGGTCACCCTGAGACTTGTGCAAAGGAGATGATGAGCGGCTGTCAGCTCCCTAAACCCCAGCGCCCCTCAGTGGGAATGGCGCTGCCTCAGCTCATGTGAGCAGGGAGAACACAGGGCACCAGCCCAGGATCTGGACCGGTTGCTCTGCTTTAAGTGGGCCAAGTGGGAGCCAAGTACACAGGATCTCTGGATGAAAATGTGAAGGAAAAGCACCAAGATGTTTAAAAGAACAAAACACTGACTGTAGTGGAGCAGGAAGCTTTCCTCTACATGCTGCGGATACCTGGGCTCCAGTACTTACCACGTCGCTAGCACTAGAGAACTCATTATTAACCAGACTTTCCAGAGCCATCCATCTCACTGGCCTGTTCTCGTTGTCCCCCAGGCAGTGGTAGTCCATAGGAAACAAGTCTCTGGAAAGGGCATTGTCTGTGATTTTGACTTGAAGAGTGTCGTCGATGCTGAAAAGGGAGACATGAACATAGAAGGTATCAGGGTGTTAAGATACAGCATCACCACAAACAGCCTGCGTGCCCCGTGACTCCCAGACAGAAGGCAAGCCGGGGAGCAGCTGACACCTACACACAGTTCCTAGCGGCCAGGTCTTTATGGATCACTTCTCTCCTCGCCAGGTAGCTCATCCCACAGGCAATCTGAATAGCCATATGGACCAGATCTTGCTGGGAAATTGCCTGTTGTAACAGGAAAAAAAAAATGACACAGTCTGTGATACTGCAGAACTAGTTTGGGATCTGATTACCTGAGTTTACAGTCCCACCCCACAACACTCCCTTGCACCTACTTACTGAGATTTTGAAAACCTATTTCTCAACTAAGATGTGCTCTGGAAGCATGGTATACTGTGTGTCTATTACAAAAGCTCCTGTTCGGTAGCAGGATTTACCATCTCTGTGACTTTATTCATGACATCTTTTTCATTTATCTTTCTAGTGACTGGGTCTTTCTTTTGCAGTAGTAGATTTTATCAGATTATCACCACCATCATCCTGGGGTGGGGGCAGCATTCTACCAAAACAAGTCTCTCTGCTGACACGCTCAAGATGCACGCCGGCACTGCAGGCTGAGCAGGAAAGTTCCTCCCCTGGTGACACCCACTGACCACAGCCTCTAACTACATGGTTCGAACCAGAGCTTTAGTCTTTTAGCTTAAACGACATATCATATACATTAAGAGTCAAATACTCAGTGCAGATCTGAGTTTGTTTTTCTTATTAACTGCAATAAGTATGCTATTATAAGTCTTAAAATCAATTTAATAAGAACAGAAAATATAGCAGACAGCAGAGCGCCCAGCAGACTTTCTTATCACTACTACAGCATGTCTGGAATCTGATGGACAGTTGAGTAAGCACATGGTTAGTGACAAGAAAGAAACTCTTAAATGGTGGTGTCTCACAGTCAGGCACATTAAGGATATTCTTGATTATCTCCCACAATCCTGACCTCCAATCTTTAGTGCTGTTGGCACCATATGGTCAGACTGCTCTGCTATGATTTCTATTCCAAGAAGGGAAATCCTAGACCGTCTATCTTCAGAAGTTACCCCAGAAGGGACTTTGAGATGCTGTCATAGGGCATGAGAGGTGATTATGAATGAAGGTGTAGAGAAGAATGAGAACAGCATTGGCTAAGAGTGTTCCAGTGGGGAACCACAGGCTATCTTCATGGTCCTCAAAAACGATAGCTTATAAAATATCTCCTGGCTCATTCTGGGGTCTTTTTTTCCCCTTAAATCTTTAGACACTATGTGTGTGGTTATTAATATCTACTTGCAAAAAGATTAGAAATTATTCATATTTAGGGAAATTTTCTCACCTGTGGATTATTGGCTTCTACTAATTTGCACTGCCGAAGAAATAACTTAAGATTCCCCCAATTCATGTACGGCAATACCACCATAGGCTTTTCTCCTTCTTCTATGCACACATGAGTAATAGGAAGGAGGTTTCTAGAAAATAATAAGAGATTTGGAAAAATGCAAGTGGAATCTAAAACCTTACTGGTTTATCTTAAATTAAAAGTATTAAAGATAATCGAAAGCAAAACGAAATCCCAAACACACTTAAAAAGATTACCATTAAAACATTTATTTACAAATGTTCTACTTCTTAAACCAGATGTAAACAGTCCTCATAAGTATGAGCTTTCTTTGTAGAATAAAAATTACTACACAGAATGAATCCCTTTGTACTAGATTTGCTGAAGGCTATGTTAAATTCCCACCCTAAAGGACAGGCGCAGACAGCTGACGGTGGCTTGGCCAGGAGCTTGGCCAGGAGCTCATCATCATGCTGTCCCACTGATTTTCCCATCATGCTAGAAAACAAAAAGGCCTGATCCGGCTGTGAATAGAAAGGGGACCATCAAAAGTCTCTAACAGTTGAAACTGTCACAAAGTAAAATGTTTGCAGTAGAATTTGAAATCTGATTTTTGAAAACAAGATTCACTATCTGAGTGACTGTGTGTGTGTGTGTGTGTGTGTGCATGCTTATGAGAGTAGATATGGGAGTGCATGGAGGCCCTGCTCCCCTCCCCCTTGGCCTTAGTTTTCAAATTTGTAACATGTGGATTTCACCAGTCACAAACAATTCTTATATACACAATAAACAAGAATGCACTGAACAATCTTGCCTACTTTACTTCTCATGGCGCTCGTACACACACACACACACACACACACACACACACACACACACACACGTCCCATCCTCCTTCGTAATGACACTACAGCTGATATCTAAAAATAACTCATTTTCCCCAAGGTTGTAAGTATTTAAATAATTACCTTCTTGATATCAAGCCAGAAATAACATAGACTAAATTTACATACTCAGTGTAACCTCCTGTGTTGTTATGTTTAATGCATTTTTGAAACACACACATAACAATACCCTAAAAGCACGATTTATTAGTGATTTATGGCTTCATAAGGAATGACTACGTGGGGGTTAGAGAGGTGGCTTGTGGGTTAAGAGCACTGGCTGCTCTTCTAAAGGACCCAAGTTCAAATCCTAGCACCCACATGGCAGTGTACAACTGTCTGTGATTCCAGTTCTAGGGAATCTGGCACCCTCACACAGACATACTTGGAGGCATAACACCAATGTCAAAAAATTTTTTTAAAGAATTAATATGAAACATAAAAAGGTGCATTAACAAGAGGAGTCAATAGGATATCAACAGTGAAAAGTCGCACATACTACAAATGCCCAAGAATGACAAAATAACACCTCACAATTGAACCATCAAAAAATGAAAAGAGCTCAAAGAGACTGAGGCATGACCCACACATTCACAGGATACCACAAAGTCAGAGGGGAAACTGCAGAAGTGTACCAAGAGGAGCTGTCTCTGGCTTGTGAGATACAGTAAGTTTCTGCTTGGCCTTTATGTCCTAAGAGTGTCCCCACTGCAAGAAGCATCAGTCTCTAAGAGGCACTGGACAGACACATCAAGGACTTCAGCATTACAGCTGAAGAGTGGCAGCCATGCCAAGGAGGAAGGTTAGGAACCTATGGACAAAGATCAAGTGTAAAGAGAAGACAATTCAGGTGTCATCAGATTCCACGGCCCTCTGCTTTCCCCTGGGCTGCTGGACGTTTCCTTCCCAGGATAAAGGAGAATGCAGGAAGGACTGCAGAGCCCCCTCCTTTCCAGAAGCGCACACACACACACACACACACACACACACACACAAACACACTCCAACTCAAGCCTCACCTAGTGGCTTCAGGATAAGCAGATGAGCCGGATACTTCCTTAACCCTAAAGGATTATCTCTGTCCCTTCACCCATGACTGAAATTGTTTAGCAGAATTAATGGCATTTGTCCAGACACAACAAATAAGATAAATAAAACCAAAATGTTTATTCTTGTGGTTAAGTGGTTAAGAACACTGGCTGCTTTTGCAGAGGGACCAGGTTTGATTCCCAGAACCCATATGGTGGCTCACAATTGACTCTAAGTCCAGTCTCAGGGGACCCAATGCCTCGTCTGCCTCCCTTGGACCCTGTATAATGTGGTGCACAGACATACACATACATGCAAAACACCCATATACCTAAAATAAAACCCAAAACGGGAAAAACTCTGGAAACAGTAATAAATGACAATGTTTCCAAGAATAAATGACTGTTCTTCACTGCCCATTTTACAGAGGAAAGGAGGACAAACAGAAAGGTCTGAGATAACTAAGAATGGACAGATGGAGGTAAAGGAGAGGTGAGAAGCCAGAGGCGAGGGGCTGGGCCTAACTGCCTCCTCTGCTGAGCATGCTTACAACCCTAACGCTGCATGTCATTCATTATGCATTAACAAGTGCCATCACTGGGCATCCTGGCCAATGGGGACTTCAAACCACACACACACACACACACACACACACACACACACACACACACACAAAGGCTTAGGGGTTTTCAGACATGAAGTAATTAAAGCAGTTTATTTTTAATTTATGCAAGCATTTAGTTATGATAAAACTCTTACACATTCCAGTAGAAAAACCAAAACTAACAAAAAATAGAATTTCAAGATGCTTTCAAACGTGTCAGTGATTCTTAACCAGTCACCACAGAATGTCAAAACACAAAGCAAACCTTCCGACTCACAGACTACAACCAATGAAAAGGTGACATCTGAAAGCAGGTGGCATTTCTTGCTGAGTGCACGGAGCCTGCACAGTAAACTCTATGATCTTAGGATTACTCGGAGCTGAACACATGGTTCAGTGGATAGGAGCACTATCTGCTCTTCCAGAGGTCCTGAGTTCAAATCCCAGCAACCACATGCTGGCTCACAACCATCTGTAATGAGATCCGATGCCCTCTTCTGGGGTGTCTGAAGACAGCGACAGTGTACCCACATACATGAAATAAGTAAATTAAAAACAAAAACAAAACAGATTACTTTTTTTTTTTACTCTATACTTGAGTTCTAAGTACAAAAGGGCAGTTAGTGAATGAAATTGACGTGAGCAAGCGCACAGCCGTGAGTATTCCGTTAACAAGGACGAGTGGTCAGATGAAGGACTACAGGGAATAGAGTATACTAACAGCTTTACTGCCACAACTAGGGATCTTACTGTCACTTCACAGCCGGGATGACATGAACTCTGACCAACTTGCTTTTGCGAGCTTCGCCTCTCATTCTGTGGGGTGTCTGGGACTGCTAGCCCATCATGGCAGGATGCTGTGAAGCAGTACAGCCTAAAGCTGCATGAGAGAATGTAAGTACCTGCCTGGAAGGTTGCTCAGCCAAGGTATGCTCAAGGCTAGGGTAGATCTAAAGCTCCTTCTTGGGAAAAATCTGTGGCTTTGTCTGCATTAACTCCTGCCACGTGCTTCTGTCCTAACGGTTACAGGTTTCACTGGGTCAGAGAACTGGCCAGGAGCTTAAGCTCAGCCAGAAGGTGCTTCCTCTACAGTCTGCGTCAGCGTCAAGCACGCACTCACTCAACCGTTAAAAAGGGTCTAAAAGCTCCAGACAAGTTTCTGGCTTTTAACAAATATAACTTAGTTTGTTTCTTTCTTCCCTCCCTCTCTTTTTCTTTCTTCCTTTCCTTCCTTCCTTTCTTAAAGCAAATATAGCCTAGGGGGGCACTGTCTATTTCCCAACAAGTAAGGACTTCTACTCTTGGGGCTGAATCTGGTCAATTGAAGGCAACATTCTTGAGTTACATTATTCAAATCTTCCAAGGAATACCCTCACTGTTCCTCAATATTGCGTTCAACTTTTTTTTCAAAAGCCTCGTTTTTCAATGACGTTTTAGAAAATGAATATTTACTTTTTTTTTTTTCTACTTTTATTAGATATTTTCTTCATTTACATTTCAAGAGTTATCCAGCTAGTTCCCTATATCCTCCCCCCTCCCGGCCCTGCTCCCCTACCCACCCACTCCCACCCCTTGGCCCCTGCGTTCCCCTGTATTGGGGCATATAAAGTCTGCATAACCAAGGGGGCCTCTCTTTTTATATTAGTCAGTATCTACATTGAACCTAATGCAACCTCTGTCTTGGGATCTGAGACTAAAAGAGCTTTTTAACTTCCTACTCTAAACAACGTGCTTTCTCTTACCCCTGCTTCTGAGATGTAGAGACTTTAATGTCACCTTCATCTCAGCTGATCAGAAGCCAAGAATTATGCTGTGTTTAATCTCAGTCCAAACAGTTGTCTTCTCCTCTTGGCTTATTTTCTTTACACCGCCACAATGCCAAACATCTGTCTCATTTTCATTACCACTGAACTCATTTTCATGTGGCTGTCATCTTTTTAGGCCATCAAAAGCCAAAGTAAAAAACAAAATGAAAAGAAGAAATTTCTGTGTATTCATACTTTTATCAGAGTTCAGTAACTGCCCAAGTCCAAATGGAAGCCGATGGTGCCCTCCACATATACCACACATCCTTCCCAGAAGTCCACAGACCCTTCTGACACGCAGAGTCAGGGTTCACTCTTCAGATGTGTGAAACTCCCAGTAGTCATACAAACTAAGCAGAGTCTACACAATGCTTGTGTGTGGTATATATCCATGTAGGAATATAGAAGTATGTACATGTCTGAGCATGTGCATAGAGGTCAGAGGTCAACATCATGTGCCTTCCTTAACTGCTATCCAGTTTGGTCTCTGTCTGGTCTGGAACACACTGGTTCAGCTAGGCTGCCCAATGAGCTCCAGATATCCACCTGTCTGCACCCCTACAACTCTGGGTCGTAGACATGACCACCTCCTAGACCTCTCTATATGACGCTTCTAACAAACCAGAAAACGAACCCAGACTGCCAGCTCAGCTTGGTGGAAGGTGCCTTTAATGCCAGCACGTGGGTGGCAGAGACAGCGGAGTCTAAATAGTGAGTTCCAGAAAAGCCCGGGCTATATAGAAACTATGTCAACAAACATGCAAAAAACTTTGCCTTGATACTGATGCTGCTGTCCCCAATCATTCCTGGCCTAGAAGAAGTTGTTAAAATTTCTTCCTATAGGTACATTTTGTGAAATCATACTATGATTTTAAGAGTATACATAAGAGATAAATTAAATAAAATGTGGTACAGTCATTTAGTAAATCACTAAATGGCCTTTTAAAATGGGAACAGGGATTTACAGTTACCAACATGAAAACCTAGAAACAGGGGTTTTTTTTTAATTGTTACATAAAGAAATTAATTTTATTAAAGGTAAAAAAAAAAACATTGTCCTTTTAAAAGTATACTGGAAACACAGTAAAGTGTTGAGATACCTAATTTGTTATAAAATATCTCTACATACAAATACATAGATGGCTATTTCTAGATACAGGATCTCAAGTAGTCACGCACATACACACACATGGGCATGCATACTTACACACACACACACACACACACACACACACGGGCATGCATACACACGCATGAGTGCACACTCAACAGTACATGGCAGACCATTAACCTCACTGTATCTAAGGATGGTTGATTATTTTTGGCCTTGGTGTTCCATAGATGTAAATTTTCATAGCAATTATCTTTAATGTATGCATCACTCTGTCATATTTGCTAAAGGAAAACAGATACATAACACGTACAGACTCTTTTAGAAAGCCTAGTTGTGCACATTTATTATTTACATAGCTTACACCCTGCTCTCTACCACCTTCATCCTTTGCTGTTTGCAAATTTTCTTTTTTTTTTTTAAAACACACCTTGGTTTTTTTTTTTTAAAGATTTATTTATTATTATATGTAAGTACACTGTAGCTGTCCTCAGATGCACCAGAAGAGGGCGTCAGATCTCATTATGGGTGGTAGTAAGCCACCATGTGGTTGCTGGGATTTGAACTCAGGACCTTTGGAAGAGCAGTCAGTGCTCTTAACCACTGAGCCATCTCTCCAGCCCCACAAATTGTTTTCACTGAGCACACATTTACCTTTATATTCAGAAGGAAAACAAATCAAGAATTTCCAAAAGAATTCAATTCTGAACAAGACGTAACATTCTTACAAAGTGAGTGAGCGTGCAGAGCAGCAGTGAGCTCGCTCGCTCGCTCGCTCACTCACTCGGTGCTGAGGCGCGGCCTCGCTCGCTCACCTGTGGTGCAGACCCCGCAGCTTGCAGCTCTCGGTGAGCATCATCGTCACCTGAACCTCAGAAGCTTGGTCTAGGTAAAAAAAACACAAAAAGTCAGAAACCACGGCCGTGTGATTAACACTGTACGTGTTACACTAGCACCTCGTTATCTAGGGTCAATTTTCATTGTAAGTTACAAGCAGCCTCCAGTCCCAGGGCAGCAGACAGACCCTGGCTGGAGATGTCAGCTTTCACAGAAACTCTGGAGCAGATGACAGAATCTGGTAAGGTTCCATAAGGCTCATTACGTTTTAAAAACAAAATTACTTGAAAAATCAAAACTACCTGGGGACCATGTTGTTCCCTGACGGTGGGAAGAACCATATCACACTCTTTATGTGGGCTCCTGGGGACAACTTAGATTTCACACTTTTCTGCACTGTTACAAAGTCTTAGTGTGTAGCCTAAGGTGGCCTCCAACTTCTGATCCTCCTGCCTCCGTCTCCTAAACACGGTGTATTGTGCCTGGCTCCATTTGATTTCTAGTCTCTAAGTTCATGGGTTTTGATCCAGGTAACATATCTGACTTCAGTCTTTGGAAACTGACACTGGATATTTATTAGCTCGCTGAACAAAATTATTAAACTTAAAAAAAAAAAAAAGGTTCCAATTTTCCCCATTAAAAAAAAAATCTGCATTCTCTAAAACAAAACCCCAAACCACAAAACGTATTCTTTGTAGAACTGCTATTTGTGCAGCATCCATTAAGATGAAATAAAGCTCACATGCATGTCAGGGAAGTTTGTCAGCAGTACACAACATCAACTGAGAATCAATACTCTAAACGTGACGCACTCAGTCATGTGACCAATGCAAACAAGCACACTGCATGTCCCCAGCATGTCCCCAGCCCCACATAAGCCACAGCTGGGTGCTAAGGACTCACTGTGTTCGCTCCTGTTTCCCTCCAGTTAGGGAGAACACAGTAGTTATGGGTGGGGAAGCGGTGGCCACAGCTCCAGCCCAGAAGAGAAGGCTTATCACAGAGCTGCAGAGTCTGTGCTGTGCTTCCTTATCACTATTATTTCCTTTCAACACTAACTCAGGATTGAATTCAGGGCTCACTATGATGCATAGAGTATTTATAAATTCAAAAGTACTGCCATTAAAATAAAATATTTCCTTCAGAAAAATAAGAAAACAAAGAGCAGTTCCTTTACAATACTTGTGGCTCAAACCTTATATTTATAAAGAGTAAAGTGTAAAAAGAGTCACGTAAATTATCCTTCAAAATTAGTCAGAAAGCCCACTATTGTCTAACAAAGAATTAAATGTTTTGGGAGCTAAGGGGAGTTGGTAAACAAATACAAAACAAAATAGCAAGTTGAACCATTTGTTTAGCAGGGGTAAGGAATGTGGAGAGTTTTAATGATTCGCAGAAGCTTTACATGGGCAATGTTGTTAAATTACAGGCAGTAAATTCTAGATGTTTTAGTTATGACTAGTAAAACTTAAAGTTTTAGAAATAATACACATAAGCCCTCCATCCTTCCCACCTACTCCTTTAACTAAATTTAGAAACAGTTATTGTAAATCTCAAAAAAAATTTTACATCTTCTACTCAAAAATAATTTCCTCTCAATCTCTGCAAAGGGCAGAAATGAGCACTTCTTAGAAGGAAGGAAGGAAGGACTAGTCTGTAAGGCACTTGCCTTCCTAGCAAATCTGATGGTCATGAAAAAGAGCCAGGCACGCCAGCACGTGCTTTCAACCCTCACACTGTGGAGGCAGATCCAGGTGGATCTCTGCAGCTCGCTGACCAGTCTACCTAACTTAACTGGAAAGCTCTAGGTTCCAGAGAGAGAGAGAGAGAGAGAGAGAGAGAGAGGGCTCAAAAATCAAGGTGGATTTGGGGAGAGATGGTTCATTGGTTAGAAATACTGGCTGCTTTTCCAGAGAACTTGGGTTCAAATGCCAGCACCTACATGGTGGCTGACAACCGTCTGTTCCAGGGGATCTAACACCCTCTCAGGGGCCCAGAGCACCCAGGTGGTACAAATACACACATGCAGGCAAAAACATTCATATACATAAAATAAAATAAAGATAATTTAAAAACAAAACAAAAAGGTGGATAACACTTGATTAGAGAAACCTAAGGCTGGGATCCTGGGATCTCTGCATGCATGCATGTATCACACATGTACATGAACACATGCTTACCTAACACAGGGGTGAGGGTAGAGGGTGGCAATCAGGGTAAGGGTTGAAGAAACAGGCATTTCTTAGGGCACTACAAACATGTAAGAGATAAAGTGGGGGAGAGAACGAAAGGTAAACAATGTATATCTATATATGGTACTGTGAATCTGAGCACAGCTCATTATCTTCTTTATAAATGTGTTGAAAAGAAAACTAATGACAATGTTTTCTTACATATGATTAAGGATGGTCTAAGGGAGTTTGAACAGGAAAAAAACCCCTCAAAGTTAGACACAGCCAGGTTAAGGGCATGTAATTATGCAATTTAACTACTGTTGGAATCATTTCTAATAAATGTTTAGTAAGTTAGAAAACTATTTTCTATACTTGGTGAGAAAAACCTAATTTGCAAAAATTAGCCTGTGAGTCACACTAATATAGACTAATTCCAAAGGTCTGGCACACACTGAGACAGGGGACAGAGTTTTGCTAGTTTGAGTGATTGACAAAAAACAAAAACAAAAAACTCTTATGAAAACAGCATGTAAAAATCCCTACCTTTAACTGTTTTTACAAATGTTTGCTTCTCTTTATTTGGATCTTTTTCATCTACTAAAATCCCATGGAAAATACGCCCAAAAGTACCTAAAAGGAAAAATAACAGTTAATGAGGCCATATGATAATCTTCACAGTATCACAAAGCTTTCTAGTAACGTGACTAAACTGACAGGTATGGCTGCTGTTCATTCTTGCTCCAGAGTAAACAGGACCAAAGCTGTTAAGAGCAATTCAAGCCCACAAAGCAGGTTGCTTTGAGAAATCCTATAGCTAGAGTAAGTATCTGAGACTATTTTCCTTAATTTCTCTAAATAAACTAGTAACACAGTCGGTTAGGCATGCTGTCGCGGTTACAGGTGCCAGCCGGGGCATCTGAGTCTCTGGTAGTTGCCTCAAAACAACGACGGAGGGAGAGAACAGTGAGGAACGCTAACCCTGGCTCAGAGAGGCCTCTGTGCCTCTACCCCTCAGTCTCAGGCGAGTCACTGTGGGCCAAGTGTGCTCCTAAAGAGCTCTTACAGCAGAGGAATCATGACATTCCTGAGGGGGCAAAGCAGTGTAAAACAGAAATGCAAAAATCCATACAGATTTATTAGTAATTTCCTGATTGCTAAAAATACTTTTCATTTTTAAAAGGCTTTCTAATAAGATGATCCTCAAAAAAAAAAAAAAAAAAAGATTACTGACATGCTATTCTTTCACATAAGACCATTTTTTTTTCCACTTTCTTTTCATAATTGAAAAGAAATGCCTGAAAGAGTTTAGCTTTGCTGTGGACACCACACACCTTGGCTTTAATATCTCACTGTGTGTGCTAAAGGTACTGGTACTCGTGTGGAAGGTCTCACTGAGTCAGAGTCTGAGTGACATGGGTGCTGCAGGCAGAAGGGTTTGGAGAATCTTTGCCTGGAGCTGTCCAAACACCTTCAAGTCTCTGTACTGTCAAAGTAGCACCTCTCTTCCACCCCTGCCCAGCAGGACAGACCCAGTCCTCCCTTCCACCCCTGCCCAGCAGGACAGACCTGGTCCTTCTTTCTATTTCTAGCCCTGCCCAGCAGGACAAACCTGGTCCTTCCTTCCACCCCTGCTGTTGTCTTCTTTTCCCCATACCTAGTCCCCTTTACGTATTCCAAACACAAACTTTAAAGGCAAAAGTAACTGGGCAAACACCACACTAAAGCACGTGTGTACACAGATTACCTTGTCACAGGTCAGGGTATATAGCAGTTTATCACCTTGTACCCTATCTGGATATCTAGCTAGCTCTTTAATTTCATCCAATCTAACAGATGAAAAGTGGCGGGTGACCACTGTTTGATTTGTACTTAGATTTCCAGTGAACCTCACCACTTTTCAAAATATTAGCCAGTCATGTTTTCTTTTCTGAAAGCTAAAGTTCTTAAAAAACAAAACAAAACAACAGCAACAACAACAACAACAACAAAAACAAGCAAACAAATAAAAAACTATTATGGCTCCAAAAAACATCAAGGAAAACATGGTTCTAAATTTCCTCAAAGTATGAGCATCCTGTTTGGAAACACAGGAAATTGGAAGCATAACCATTAACTCTGTAGGAAATGCTGTCTGGCCTGGTTTTTCTCCTCAGACTGCAGATGATCTATCTAGTTATCTGAGTTAGGAAACAGACAACCACAGGAACAGCGTTCCTAACGCTGAAGGACAGACAGAAATAAGAGTCTGTGTCAACTGTGCGCCCCTCGCTCAGAAGGCATCTTAGGTCCTCACTTAGCTGAGGCTAGCTTCCAGGAGGCCCAGCAAACAGAACCGTTTGTGCGGACCAAACACATTCCAGAACGAATTGCAGCGAGGAAAAAAGCAGCTGCCGTCTAACCGTGTGAGATGCAGCATTTCACTGTTAATTTCTGTCCTCCGATCTCACCATCTCCTTAATCAAGACTTAAAACTCAAAGCAGAGAGCAAGGGCCTGCAAGATGGGGTGGAAAGAACCCTGGACATGTCAAATACAAACTCTGAGAAGTCTTCCACATGCACCGTTTCATGTCACCCCTCAGCTAGTCTCAGAGTGATCAAGACTAGCATGGTGTGAATTGTACAGAAACTCTGAGATACTGTGTGATTTCTCTAAGTTCACTCAAGCTACAAACACTGAGACTAACCCCAGTGCACATCCATGCACCTGATCATCCACAAGCCATGGGAGAATAAACTAATTTAAATACTGTAAATACAGGTGCTGGGTACTGATCATTTGAAGTAAGGGTAAAATATACTTATAGGTAACAAATACTTGTCTGTCTTCTCATACTTCAAAATCAAGATGTTCATCAAAGCTGCTAGGGCACACTGTATAAAGTCTAAAGAAATGGAAAATGAAAACAAGTTTTTAACAAAACTGAAAATGAGGGAGAGCATAAGTACCTTCTTGAAGTACATCTTTCAGTGTTATCCTTTCCCTGGATATTGCGATATCCTTCACCTTGGCTTTGGCTTCCAGAAGAGTGACGCTTCGCAAGTCGTTCTTCTCTATCCGCAAGGTAGGATAACCTGAGGAGCCAACAAAGCCAGACCAAGCAATATAAATACCCTACTGCGGCACTGGGCTCACTGGGCACTCCAGCCCGAGGACTTACGTCACAGCCAAGAATAATGAAGCGAACAAGCAAACACACAGATCAGAGAAGCTGCTGCTGGAGGGCACATAAGATGTTAAGGAAAGAGGTTGGAGAGGTGGCTCGGCAGTTAAGAGCACTGTCTACTCTTCCAGAGGAACCAGGTTCAAATCCCACATGGCAGCTTACAGCTGTGTATAACTCCAGGTCCAGGGACCTGACACCTTCACAACAGACATATAGTCAGGCAAAACATCAGTGTGAATAAAATAAAAATAAATTTTTTTTACTACTTTTATTAGATATTTTCTTCATTTACATTTCAAGTGTTATCCAGCTAGTTCCCTATATCCTCCCGCCTCCCGGCCCTGCTCCCCTACCCACCCACTCCCACCCCTTGGCCCCTGCGTTCCCCTGTATTGGGGCATATAAAGTCTGCATAACCAAGGGGCCTCTCTTCCCACTGATGGCCAACTAGGCCATCCTCTTCTATATATGCAGCTAGAGACGTGAGCCCAGGGGGTACTAGTTAGTTCATGGTTATTCTTCCACCTATANTATGCTATAGTGTCTATGTTTGGTGACTGATTGTGGGATGGATCCCTGGCAGCTGCAGTCGTTGGGTCCATCCTTTGGATTGAGCTGCACAAATGCTCCCTTTAACTCTTTCAATGTGTGCTTTGTTCTTAATTCTAGGAAGGGGTGACGTGTCCACATTTTGACCTTCCTTCTTCTTGAGTATCATGTGTTTAGTAAAATTTTTTAAAAATTAAGGAAAAACAGTACCAACTATGACAGTACTACTTCCAAATGTTAAAACAAGAAATACTAAAAATATCATTATCATTTGCAATGCCTATGAGGCAAATGACACAAAGTTTGGATTGCAGACTCTAATCCCTCTCTTACTTAGTTTTCCCTCCCAAATGATTTCTTCAATAAATCACATGACAAAAGATCTTTTCAAATTCGGAGAAGTTTGAAAAGCATCACTTCTGATAAACTACACCTTCACTTTGACCACTCTCCCTAGCACTCCTGAAGCCCAGTATTTAAGGTTTTTTTTTCTGCCCCTACCACTTTTTTTCTTTTTGAGACAAGTCTCACTAGGCAGCCCATGCTGGCTCAGAACCCATGCTCTGCCTCAGTTTCCCAAGTATTGGATTATAGGTCTGACCCACCACACCCATCCCTTTGGTTGTTCTTCCTATTCTGTTTTGTTTGAGGCGGGGTCTCACTATGTATCCCTGGTTGGCCTGGAACTCACTAGGTAGAGCTGGCTGGCCTCAGATTCACAGAGAGCTATTTGCCTCTGTTTCCTGAGCGCTAGGATTAAAGGTGTGTACCACCATGCCTGGCCTTCCATTTTTAGTCATAAGACACCTGTATTTATATTGAGTTTTTTAGACAATTTGTTGGGGGTGGGGAGAAAAAGCTTAGTGTTTGAGAGCACTTGATAGCCTTAGAGAGACCCAGGCTGGATTCCTAGCACCCACCACAGCTTACAACTGCTGTGAAGGCTGGTCCCAGGGGACCCAACGCCCTCTTCTGACCTCTGCAGGGACTTCATGCACATGGTCACATGCACACGTAGGCACAGCGCTCATACATGTAAAAGTTAAAAAGTTAAAAAGTTTTCCAGTGTTTTGTTCTTAGTGTCTATTGATAAATGAATTACCTGTTTCTTTGTGATAATGTCCACAATGAAAAACAAAAAATAAGTAAATTTCACATTAAGAACAAATTTTTAATATGTAAATTATTTTCATTGGTATTCTTAAAAGTTTTTCAGCATATATAGTCTCTTTTATAAGGCCATATCCACAAGTAAGGACAGCCCTAATGCCAACATTAAAAGTGACATTAAAAGGTTTGCCTTTTCTGAGCAGAAATGATCCTATCTACCACAGCATTTTCACGAAGGGTTTGTCGTCTTTCTTTCTTGAGAGTGACCAAGGTGCTGCTCCGGTTTCTGAGGTTTCTTGTTGCCCCCCTTGGTCCTGCCACAATCAATGACGCAGAACTGCCCTCCTTGCTCCTGGTGAGCCCTTCACCTTCTTCCTCTGTCTCTTTATTACAGGACAGCTACAAGCTCTAGCCTTGGTTAACTCCAGGCTAAGTATTTGGGGTCGGAACTTCATATCCTCAGGTATAAAATATCTGGGTGTTGCACTTTTTGTACTGCTAAGTTTATCTATCAGTGGATCCAGGGAAGGATTTGACTGGCTAATTTCCTTTGTGCTTAGGGTTTTCATCAATGATGATCTTTCCTAGACAAAGTATTTTATTAAATGTCCTTGTCTAATTATATCATTCCTTTCATATTCATTAGCTGGGAGCCTTCTGTAAAGAAATGCTTGTTCTAAACAACCAGTGCTACCTCGTTACCCTGTAATATAATTCATTCAGCCAGCTGTCAGATACTGAGGTATTGATGGAGCCCCAGTTAATAATTATGCTGAGCAATTATAAGCATTATACATTTATGGATTATTACACATATTTTGCTCCAGATCACTGCAGTCATTATTCTCCTGTATACTCAGTGGCTCCATCCTTGCTAAGTGGGATATGTGCTCAATCATGTCTCAGATTTGTCCTGTTCATTTCCTGACCCAGACCTGGAATCTGCTTTTTTTTTTTTGATTCTTTTTTATTTTATTAGATATTTTCTTTATTTACATTTCAAATGCTATCACGAAAATTCCCTATACCCTCCCACTGCCTTGCTCCCCTACTCACCCACTCCCACTTCTTGGCCCTGGCGTTCCCCCTGCTTTTTCTCCTTCCTAACATGTTTGACTCTTTTTTTTTTAATTTATTTTTTTCAACTTTTATTAGATAATTTCTTCATTTACATTTCAAGTGTTATCCAGAAAGTTCCCTATACCATCCCCCCTCCCGGCCCTGCTCCCCTACCCACCCGCTCCCACATCTTGGCCCTGGCGTTCATGCAGACTCTTTTTGTTGTTAACAGTTTAGAAAAACCACCGCAGGGCCCTGAGAGTGTGGTGGTTTGGATATGAATGGCCTCCATGGGCTCATAATTAAACAGTCTCCAGGCACTGTTTGTAAAAATTAGAAGGATTAGGAGGTGTGGCCTTGTTAGAGGAGTGTATCACTGGGAGGTATGGGGGTTGGCTTTAAGGCTTCAAAAGCCCATGCCAGGCCTAGGCATGCTTACTTTCTCTCTCTCTCTCTCTCTCTCTCTCTCTCTCTCTCTCTGGTCTTGCCTTAGAAAGGCTACTGATTATAGGACATCAGTGTGGTCTTCTTTTCACTGACATTCTCTTGGTAATAACATTAGATCAAGGCTGTCTTGGTCATTTCTCTATTGCTACAAAGAGGCGCCATCACCAAGGCAACTGTTATAAAAGAAAACATTTAATTGAGGTCTTGCTTACAGTTTCAGAAGGTTAGTCTATTCTCATCACGGCTGGGAGTGTGTTAACTGATTCCCCACTATATCTAAAGTATAGTCCAATAACAACTACATTATTACATGCACATTTTATATCACACTGTATATAACTTGTCAGTTAAATATTTTTTAAAAGATTTATTTTACTTGAGCAGTGATAATGCTCAACTTTAATCCCAGCATTTAGAAGGCAGAGGAAGGCAGATCTCTGAATTTGAGGCCAACCTGGTCTACAGAACGAGTCCCAGGACAGCCAGGACTACACAGAGAAACCTTATCTCAAGAAAACCAAAAGAAAGAAAGAAAAAAGAAAAAACTTTCCCCAAAACTCCTAACCCTAAAGTGTATGAAAATAAAAATGGGCTGGTAATGGTGGCCCATATAAGGCCAATCTAATCTACGTGCTAGAGTACCAAGCCAGCCTGAGCTAAAAAACAAAATTCTGCTAAGAAGGAAATTAGGGCTAAAGAGATGACTCTGTGGCTAAGAGCACACAGTGCTCCTCCAAATGACCCAAGTTCAATTCCAATTGCCTATAACTCCAGCTCAAGGGGGATCCCACACCTCTGGCATCTGTGGGCACTAGAACTCATGTATATAAAGACACACAGACACACAGGTTGATTTTTTTTTTAAAAAAAGGAAATTAAAAGCTAGGTATGTCACTCAGTGGTAAAGTACTTGCAACATGTGTGAGGACCCTTTGGTTTGATTCCAGCATGGCACACAAAAGAAGGAAGGAAGGAAGGAAGGAAGGAAGGAAGGAAGGAAGGAAGGAAGGAAGGAAGGAAGGAAGGAAGGAAGGAAAGAAGGAAGGGAAGAAGGGAGGGAAAGAGGGAGGGAAGGAGGGAGGGAAGGAGGGAGGGGAAAGGAAAGGAATTAAAATTCCAAACACCTCCACAAAGAAGTTGGGCTGTGGTATGACACACTTAATCCTAGTTACTCAGGAGGCAGAGGCAAAGGCAGAAGGATCTCTGAGTTTGAGAGATCTTGCCTCGTCTACAAAGCAAGTTCTGGGATAGCCAGAGCTACACAGAGAAACCTTGTTTTGAAAAACCATAAATAGATAGGCAGACCATATCAATGGTAACAAGATTTGAATTAGGATTAGAAGACAGCAGCACAGACTCATGGACTGCTCCTGACACAATACAGTGAGCATGCTGGAGACCCTGGCTTCTATCTCCAACATCAGATGAGTAAAACCAATGCCAAGTCTCTATGTACCCCATGAGACTATTAGCTTATTCCATATAACTAACCTGAAAACCTTCAGTTTGGATTTGTATAAAATTGGTTTATTAGCTCTTTTAATAAAATTAACTGTGGAAATCTCCCCAAAGCAAAATTAGCTCTAGCAATACTCAGTGCTCTAAAAAACAAAAAAATCGAAGATCAAACCAACTTTTACACGAGTTAGACACTGGTACATTAATTCCACAAATACTCTAACCACAGACAGAGCATGCAGCGTTAGGATTAGATTGATCCCTACTAACCACAGACAGAGCATGCAGCGTTAGGATTAGATTGACTCTTACTGGTGATAGGAGTTGCATTGTTGGGTGTGTCAGCTCTCAGATACTGGGTCGTCTGCGTGGACGGCTGGGACAGCCCCTGGGAACTACTGCTGGCGCTGATGCTGCAAACAATTTGAAGACAGAAATACTTGATAAGTGAGGCTCAGTGAGAGATGTCTTTTCCGTACATATAAGGTACATGCGGCTTTATAAGCTGATAGAGTTAACAATGCAATAAATGCACGCATCCCGATCAGCGTTCCAAACTGGACTCCTAAGGGGCATGACGATGGAGGGCATGACGTCAGAGCAAAATTATTCAGAGGTGCAGGTAGACGTGCTCAGAGAGCAATTCTGAACCTCACACAGGGTATGCCAGGAACTATGGCTCGGCTTTCTAGAAAAGACCCTATGTTGTTCAGTTGAACTGGCTTTCAGAAAAAGAGAAAAACAAGTTCATTTCAGCGATGGCCCAAATCAAATGGACTTCAGATAAAGTAGCCACAGATTAAGTCAGAGTGCCATGCTCAACAGGGGAAGCAGTATCCTCATAGGCTCACTGTTTAATCATACATGTTGTCCCTCTTCACCCCTCCCATGCCACTTTTAGAATTCATGGTACTCAGAAATCTCTAGAACTTGAAACATCACATTAACCCATATTTTCTAAGTAAGAGGAGCCCCTGAAGGTGGTGGGCTCAAATCTTGTCAATCACATGTTGTAATTACTATAAAGAAACAGTTCCCAAGCATATTCTTCCATTTTTTTCATGGGTAGAAACCTTGTCCCAGGTCACCCTGGGGCACATTTCAATATCACTCGCCTAGCCTATTCCTATTAATTTTGTAGCCGTGGAGAAGTTAAAGCAGAGAGATTCAGCACAAAGAGTAAAACCAGAGAACCAGATAGAGCTCCTGTCACCACACAGGTGGTGGAGCCCACCAGAGGCTCAAGTTTATTACATATGAAGAACCTTGTGACTGACTGATATTTGTACCTTATCAGCATAGTTTCAAACCCCAGTGATTACAATGAAACTGGTGACCACCTACTATATAGTCTGGATACTTACACATGGATTTGTATTTTGCCAATTTCAAGAGCCCAAACACACACGTGAAAAACGCACATACATAAGGCATCTAAGTAGTGCGTTCTGGAGGCTATGTAGCCTTTTACCACTTAACACACCTTAAAATGACCTACTGTCATGGCTAAAGTACTGAGATAGAGGTGTCCTCCAATAAACATTCAGAGAGCATGTGTATACACGAGCCACTTTGCACAGCACAATCTCCACGTGAAATGCCTGTTCGTTTAATGTGCCCCCAGCACGCTCTCCTTCCCTGGAGACGCTCACACTTCAGATTGTTGCTTCTTCCTGGGAGCTTACAGTAGGCTTTGGTTCCCAGCAACTTTGCTGAGGGGACTTTCAATTCAGAGAATGTAACAAAGATTTGTCAGGCCATTGTGTGGTCCGAGTTCTGGAAGTTATTAAATGGTGATTTATGTGAGTTTACATATGTAGTTGGTCATAAGCAAATGCAGAACATAAACCTGTAAATCATAATTGCCCACATCACCAGCTGTGTGGCTTAGGCAAAGTATTCAATCCTTCTGGAGCCTCAAACTCTGTGGGGATAGAAGGAAGCATAAAGCTACCCCCAACAAGACGGCTAAAAGGGTTACACGGAAGACGTGTAAGGACACCCCGAGGGCACTGCCTGCCCTCAGACATGCATTTATCAACTACTACTATTTTATCATGGGGAATACTACGTATTCATGTCTCCAACCTTAGAATGGTGACCTACAGGTACATGTTTTTGCAGAGTACTTGGCAAAGATGTGACTAAAAGTCGTATTTGTTATAAGTCCAGTCTTCAGTAGAGGAGGGAAGGGTTGCATCACAAAAGGGGAACAGAAAAGGAACTTCTCCACAGAAGAGGACGGAGAAAACCTACCTCACAGGGTGTGAGGCTCAAATTTATTATATATGTGAAAACTCAAATCTTCCCTGCGAGCAACAATGTGTATGGGTGAGCAAACTTTGTCAATTGAACAGTAGGTGGTGCTCTTGTGTCAGCTAAAAATGATTGCGAGCAGTCAAGCTTTATGGCTAGTTATGTCAGAGTTTCATTTCCTTAACAGAAATGCACAAGTGAAAGAAGAGCAAAGCAACAGTGGAGAAGAGAAACTTTCTTTGGAGCCAAGCGTACTATTGTAAGGAAAGCAAGGGCAGTCAGACAGCCCGACACCATCACAGAAGGCAGGAAACAGATTAAAATGTATATTTACTAACACTTAGTAGCATATGACTAGTTTTTGATTTTCATAAGCAAGAAAGCACCTAGATTTAGGATAAGCTAAGAATTTAAACAAAGATCTTCAAAATAATAAATCTTACTGTCTATTTTCAGTGAGTCATCTATTTATATATTTATTCAATAACTATTTATCAAGTGTCTATGTGTGACAGGAGATGCTCTGCTGCTGAGGAGGCAGCCCTGAACACCACGGAGCTTCCCACCCTCTTTCCAGTTGGGACTTCTTGCTGAACATCTCATGGGGCAGGCCACAAGCTCCATGGGGACAGCCTGCTCACTCTACCTCCCTAACACCTACACTGGTGCCCAGCACAGGAAGCAAACTGGGACCCCTGTGAGGGCCCAAAGCACAGTGGGTTAGCTACACAGTGAAAGAAGCCACGCCCACGGACTGGGAAGACAAGGGCCAGGCAGAACGCTTGCTGCTGACTCCAGCAGCTGATACGCGATGCGAAGGGAACGGCTGAGCAGAGTAACCAACTTTTCTGCTTCTGCTCATTCTTCACGCACACCTTCAATCCCATAACTCAGAAGCCAGAGGCAGGCAGATCTCTGTATTCAAGGCTAGCCTGGTCTACAGAGCAAATTACAAGACAGCCAGAGATACAGAGAAACACAGAGAAACCCTGTCTCGAAGAAGAAGAAGAAGAAGAAGAAGAAGAAGAAGAAGAAGAAGAAGAAGAAGAAGAAGAAGAAGGAGGAGGAGGAGGAGGAGGAGGAAACTCTAAGACTCTGTATATTACTATTTGTACCAGTCTGATACAACAGTAAGGGTAAAAACAAATACAGAAAAGAAAAAACAAAAAAGCCCACACTGCTACCCTAATAGTGAGGGTAGTGAGGTGCTAGGAAACAGTAAGTAGAAGAGAAAAAGAAAAATAATCCTACCAAATAACACATGCAAGCACCCCATACTCAAGAGTGGATTTTCCATTCCCTGAGGGGGAGACCACAGAGAGAGCAGCTACAGACCGATCTCTGCAGGAGACGTACTCAGCCCCTTCAGGGCAGACTCGCCTGCTGTAATGGACTACAGATCAATTTGCTGCATTGGGAGAGAGGGAAAACCACATGCGTGAACTCCATGTGTCCCTGTTGAGAGCAAATCTCAGACAGCTAAACTTTATATGTAACAACACTGCCTCTTCCCAAGAGTTCACAGCACCACTAAGCCACCCAGGGAATAGAGCTTTTCGGGCAGTAAGCATTTACAATACAGAAATGACAGAATGTAGCCCTCCTGCTTTGCACTGATGTACTGCTACAATCCCACAAGTCTGTCTTTATGTCTATCTCTGAGACTTAATTACACAACCAGCAGGAGATATAGTGTAGAGAGGAGCAGCAGGTGTCTCCAATGCTATCAGAGCACAGCATAGGAACCTGGACATCACTATTAGCTTGCCTGGTGTGTTGTAAGCAAGCCAGGAATAATGGAAATGCCAGAAGAAACCACGATTATCCACTGCATCATTCTGGGGATGAAAGCAGCATGGCGGCAGTTACTGCATGTAGCTACGGCTGAGATCTACTACCCAGTCCTCTAACGTCATTTCTTCCCAACCCGCAATCTCTGCTTTACATGTGAGAAGGCTGAGAGGCTGGTAAATAGAACAGCTGGACATCAGATACAGATGGCCTGGCCCCAGAGGCTAGCTCCTAACTACTAGGCTGTGCCCTGAAAACAAGCAATCATATAATTGCTTTTATTCAGACAATATCTAGAAACCTAGAGAGTTTGCTTGTGAGTGCTGACTACTTAGCAGGAAGACACGTATGCTTCATGGAATCTATGAGTTACAGCACAATTTTGGCCTGTGTGAACTCATGGCCTTAACACACACACCAGCAGTCAAGGAAAACTCAACTTGATGATTATCAAACCTGTGAGCTGAGTATAACAGTATGTGCCTGTTAGGGGGTGGAGCAGGAGAACCAAAAGTTCAAGACCAGCCTGGGCTACATGAGACCCTGCCTCAAAAAACAAAAAGCACAAACTATGACTTCTGACTATCCTGCTCTTCAGTAACTCTCGTCATTTATATGATCTGTCGAAATGGTTTACAAGATAACTAGTGCCACTTTTCTCCCCTCAACTGCTTCCAAATGCCAGTTCTTCCTCTGTAAAATCAATGAACTCCATTATCCCAGTGTACACCATACATTCTGAAACACAGCATCCACTATCCTAGTTAGCTGGCTGCTAACAAGACAGCCTAGAGTCTCATGAAGGAGTCTCAGTTGGGGAATTGCCCAGATCAGATGGGCCGGTGGCTATGTAAATGAGAAGATGTTCTGGTTAATGACTGATGGGAGAGGGTCCAGCCAAATGTGAGCTTCACCCCTAGGCAGGTGGGCCTTCGGTGCCTAAGGAATTAAGGCAGTGGCAGCCATGCCCTGTCGTTCATGCCTTCCAGTTCCTACCTTGACATCCCCTAGTGACAGACTGTGACCTGACAGTGTGAACTGAGATGATGAACCCGTCCCTCCTCCACAATGGTTTTGGCCAGTGTTTTATCACAGCAACAGAAAGCAGGTTAGAGCACCTGTGTGCACTTCGCCATGTTCACTCCACTCTTCTTTCGACTCAAGGAAGAGAAGGAGCACAGTGGACCCAAGTCATGAGTACTAGATCCAACCAGCTCCCAGATCTTTAATAAAGGGAATGCTGATATCATGGCTCTACTGTACAGTATTAGGACTGAGTTTAGGGAGAGAAGGGTCTCTCCTCTCTGCCTGGAAAAAGCTTATATTTTAGTTGTGGGAAAGATGGTGATGGACCTGGAGTACACATAATGGGTCTGGATTAGCGAGAAGAAAAGCCCTGAAAGGGCAGAGTAAGGGGTAAGGGATCACCTGACAAGTTGCAACTATGGATGGAGACAGGCAGAAAGGGTTCAAAGTTCAAAGTCAAAAACAACGCTGAGAATGCCTTTAGTCGCTAAGGCTTGTGGGTTATGAGCACGGATCTGCCATTCCATCTTTACCCTTCACTGTAGTCTGGCTATAATGCGTGTGACTCACCCAGGTTAAGCCGGGACCTTCTACATTCCCACACTACATTATGCATACCACAATCATCAATCCTATACTATAATTATGGGTTAACATCAAAGAACCTTGATACCATGAAGAGCGTCATTAATCTTTATAGTCCCAACACTTAGTGTAATTATCTACCCAGAGTGTCTCTACTCGGCTACACCATTAGGATCATCCAAGAAACCTTAAAGTGCAGCAGATACTCAAGTGGGAAGGCAGGAGAGAAGGCAGGAGGGGGAAGGGGGGATGGGGAGGGGCTGAAGGACGTAGAAGGAGCAGATTCAAAAAGGCAATTGGACCTGGAGGTGAATCAGGATAACGAACATGAAAAACATATCTGACCTTTATTTCTCCCCCAGGCTATAACTCCACAAACTTTAAAAGACGAAGATAAAAACATGAAGGTGGTAATAACCGAGGCATCCGAGGTCCTCCTTCGAGGTCCTCCTTGGCTTGAACTTCATCACTCTCCCTCCTCCCTGCACAGTGTGCATGGATATGGGGCAGGAGCACTCATGCACATGCAAGTAACATGTTTCCCAAAACATGTATGTACAGTACCTGTCATCCAGTTCAATCCTTTTCATGCTATGAAGGTGCAAAACGGCTAATATTATTGCTACAAGAAATATCACTGCACAGCAAACCCCTACACTGATATAAAACACACGTGTGGAAGTAGTTGGAGCTGCATGGACAGGATCATCTGAAACAGAAATGAGAAGCACGTCAGGTTTTACAGAGCTGATGGAGTGCTCTGTGGCTTAACACGGGGAGTGCCGTGCTCCTCACGGGAAAGCCTGCATCACACTCGTCCTATGATAAAACCAGGTACCCACAGTGCGGTACTCACACAAATTTTGGTGGTTTTGTTATAGTTTTAAGAAAAGACTTTAAAATTTCCTGTTAATATGAACCACAGTAGGCCCCTCACAAGTGGTATATACAAAAAATACAAGACACCCAGCAGAGCTGTCCCATGGCATGTCCTTCAGTAAAGCAATGTTCTATAGAATAGTTGCAGAAACAGATGGAATGTACTGCCCAGCACAGTAGCTACTTGCTACCTTAACTATGTGGTATGAAAAACAACCAGAATAACTTCGCTGTACTCTACATCATGTTAATGTATTTACAGCCTCAAAGCTACACACAGCTAATAGTCACCCTGCTGGGCAGACTGCATAGTTCTCTTGATCAATATAATTTTGCTTCTTTTTTTTAAAGGGTTCTATTGATTAAATATGATTATACCCAGCTAACATTATTTTAAGACACACCACAAGAATAGAAAAATTAATTGAATACTTAAGTGAGCACACACACACACACACACACACACACACACACACACAGGGAGCCGGGCAGAGATGTGTATGGGAAACCCAGTAGGAACTACCGAGGGAGTGGATAAGATAAAAATACATTGTATACATATGTGAATTTTTTTTTAAACAGTAAAAAGAGAAACAAGGTTTCTTTCAAGCTGGATACAGTGGCAGGAGCTTGGAAGCCTAACACTGGGAAGAAGGCTGAGCAGAAGAATCCTAAGTCACCAACAACTAAACAATTAAAGGTAGAGTAAAAAAAAACAAAAAGTAAATAAAAATCTAAAAGATTAATGTAAGTGGGACAGCTAGATGTGGGTGAAATGAAAACAAGACTCCCAGGAGTATCTGTTGTAACGTCCTAGGAGGGGTAGAAAAGCCCAAGCCTGTCTGGATGGACACTGTGGCCCAAGCAGTGGCCGGAACAGACAGGTCCGCTGGGCAGTCTGTCCGCCCGCCCGCACTCTGCCCAGCCACTCAGCTTCCAGCCACTGTAGCTCTGCTCCTACTCCTCTCTGACACTCCCCTGTCAGCACACAGCTGCCCTTCCTTTAGCTGCTGTCACTCTCCTTCAGAGGCAGTGACAAGCCCTTCCTCAGGGTGCTCCCCTGTGCACACAGCACACCATGCTGTCCCATCTCCCCTGGAACGCTCTAAGTCCTTAAGGGCTGGGGCTGTTTCTCAGTTCAATCCTCCGCCTGAGTCACACCACTTAGTACACTGTAGATTCAATAAATGTTGGATGGGAGTGATCAAAGTAGGAAGAGAAAGCAAGGAAGGAGATGGAGGCCGAGAGCATCCTACACTGCTCTTACTGAGAAAGAGCAAGGAAGAAGGAGATGGAGGCCGAGAGCATTCTACGCTGCTCTTAGTGAGAAATCAATCTTGAGCAGTTAAAGTTAAAAAAAAAAAAGTTTAAGGTCATCCTGGTCTACAAAGTGAGTTCCAAGACATCCAGGGCTGCACAGAGAAAAACAAAAACACAAACAATCAATCAAACAAATAAACAATAAATAAGAAGCACACAGGACACCCGTGAAGTGTTCTTACCAAAAGAAGTGGTCCTAAGTCTAATCAAGTACAAAATTTAACTACCAGTTATAAGAAAGAGTTAAAAGCAGGTTAAATAATACAAGAAGGAAGTTTACATTGGCAAATTCTATGGGACAAAAAAAGACAATTTGATCAACTAAAAAAGAAGTGGTGTGGGGCTGGAGAGATGGCTCAGCGGTTAAAGCACTGACTGCTCTTCCAGAGGTCCTGAGTTCAATTCCCAGCAACCACATGATGGCTCGCAACCATCTGTTATAAGACTTGTTGCCCTCTTCTGGTGTGTCTGAAGACAGCTACAATGTACTCACATAAATAAAATAAATAAAATAAAAAATAAAAAAATAATAAGAAGAAGGGGAGGAGGAGAAGGAGAAGAAGGGAGGAGGAGGAAAAGGAGGAGGAGGAAGAAGAGGTGGTGTGTGTCATGAACAAAACACACTATGTATAGGCTCCATTTAGATCCTGATTTTGAAGAAGGAAACTATAGAAAGATGGTTTGGCACAATTATGTAAATTTGAACACAGACTAGATAGAAGAGATGCTATATGTGATAAATCAGCATGTAGGTGTGTTGGGTAACTAGGGGCTTTCTAAGTGACCTACAGTGACATACTTAGGGGTCAAACGATGTGATGTTTAGACTGTGCTTTAAAACACTAATCCCTTATCCATCAAATTTGGAGTTAGCAATGCACAGAGGAACACATGCAATAGTTACTGAGGACATAAACGTCCACCAGTGCATACTCTGAACTTCAGTATACTTGCAACTTTCTCCTGAAAATATTATCTATTTCTATAAAGATCATTTAGTACTAATGCTACCATAATGTGTTCATAAGAGGAAAAAAGAAGCTTGTTAATAGCGTATAATATAATCAATACCAAGAGTAAACAAATAAATAAATCTAACTGACCTAACAATTTTTTTTTTCTCCATGTGTTTAAATAATCTATGCCTGGACTGGGAGTGTGGCTCAGTTAGTAGGTGTTTGCCTAGTATGTGTGAGGCCTTGAGTTCAATTCCCACCACTCCTGAGGTAGAGAAAGAAGAATCAGAAACTCGAGGTCACTCTCAACAACATACAGATCTCCAGACCAGCCTGAACCAGAGTGTTCATCTGTCTGCCTGTCTGTCTTTCCCCTGTGTGTGTATGTGTGCTCGAGAGCTACATGCAGGTGATTATGTGTGTGCATATGTGTGCACACGTGTATGCATAGACCAGAGGCTGACATTCTGTATCTTCCTCTATCACTTCCTACCTTACTTGTTGAGACAAAAATCTCTCACTGAACCTGGAATGCACTAGCTGGTAGGCTGACAGGTCAGGAGGCTTTGGAGATCTGCCTGCTTCTGGCCCTCTCCTACCTCCCACCTTCCCATCCCCCACAGTGCAACATTATAGGAGTATACGCAGCACCTGCCTTTTACACGGGTGCTAGGAATTGGAACAAGTCTTCATGCTTGCATAGCAAGCACTTTAAAACTAAGTCATCTCACTATATCAAAAATAAAATACAGAATAAATGACATAAAATTTTCATTTTCACCTAGATGAAATTAGTTAAGGGCTGGGCCCAGGCCACAAGTCAGATTCTTAAACACTCTGCTAATGGAGGTCTCACACATAACTTTTTAATATCCTTTCCTTTATTGGTCCTGCCTGAGAAAAACCACAATATAAATTCTTGCTTCTAAAAGGTATTTGTTAGCTTGCTATAAAGTACGTTTAAGTTTGAATTCTCAAACAGCTTCATTTGGTCTACATATCAATCTGCAAACCAGACGGCACACTAACACTGGCGCTGGGACCCGGCTTTAGGCCTCACGCAGTCATGCTCACGCTCGCAGGGTGGAGAATGCTAATGACCTTACACTTACAAATAGTTCTGCTAGTGTTTTTGTCCAAGGCTGAAGTTTTTACTTCTTCAAGTTCTGGATTAAAAGAGAAATGAAAAGTACTTTAGAAGTTGTTTTCTGTAACAATCTTTATGTACTAACATACCTTCTGAACACTGTTTGAGCTAAGTCACAGCTGTCTGCAGTAAGATCATGAGAACTGCCATCCTGTCATCAGTGCAATCATTAGTCAAGAAACAGTCCCTGCCAGTCACTTACAGATTCCCAGTGAGATGGGCTTCTGTGGTAAAGACTGTAGGGAAACCCACAAACGTATATTGTCGTCATGGAAACTCAGCACAGCCAGCTGAGGAAAAAGGCTCTGGAGTTCTAGAAAACTTCCTGACCTGTAACTCTCACCCATAAGATACAGAACCTTCCCCAGAGAGTAACAGCTATTCCACATAGCTCGGGGATGCTTACTTACTCAGTTAAGTGCCATAGGCTAGGAAACCAGATAAATACAACAGAATCATACGTTAAAGTAAGACTCATAAACAAAAACTACACAATCCAAGTAGACAAAATATGACCACCAAATTAAGACACTGATAGACATTAAGTCTAAAATGGGACAATTTCCACAAGTCAGGCATGATGGCGCACGCCTTAGTCTCAGCTACCCAGAGGCTGAGGCAGGAGAAACACAAGTTCAAGGCTTGACTAGGTTACATAGTGAGTTCAAAACCAGCTTAGATAAGTTAGCAAAGCCCTATCAAAAAATAAAAATTCTAAAATATGAGTTTTGGATATAGCTCAATGGTAAAGCATTCTCCTAGCACACCTTATGTCCAACCCTAGTATTAATCCTCCATTCATCCATCCATATATACATCTTCTATCCTTCCTTCTATCCATCCATCCATCTATCCATCCTTCCATCCATCCATCTTCTATCTATCCATCCATCCATTCTCTATTCTTTCTTTCTTCCATTCATCCATCCATCCATCCATACATCTTCTATCCTTTCTTCCTTCCATCCATTCATCCATCTTCTATCCATCCATCCATTCTCCATCCATCTATCCTCTATCCTTCCTTCTATCCATTCATCCATCTATCCATCCATCTGTTCTATATCCATCAACCCATCTTGTATCTGTCCATCCATCCTTCACCCATCCCTACTGAGTAGTTATACAAACTTAGGAGGCCTCCCACTCTCAAGGACATTCACAAAAAGATTAGGTTGGAGTAAAGCCTCTACAGTCCCCTTAGGCTGTAAAGTTACATTGAAGTAGGTATATAATTCACAGAAGTAGGTATATAATTCACAGAACTAAAGCTAAAGGTGTTATTTTTTTTATTTTAAAAATGTCTCTTTTCAATGTAATATAGCTTCTTTATTGGCCTATATCTTTGGCCTGTATCTTGACATCTGCCACTGTAACTAGGAAACTATAAATAATTTCACAAAGAAGCGGAGAGCACAGGCTTGCCTTGGTCAGGCCACTCAGACTTTTTGAATACATACCACGTGAAGCTGATGTATGGGTTTAGTTCGTAGATAATGGGAAGTATCCACTGAGTTTATAGTTTGTTTTGTTTCTACCTATTTGTAAATTCTGGAAATTTTATCTCTAGGCTACATGGAGATTAGATAACCTTTAAGAATCTTAAAATTGGAGCTAGAGAGATGGCTCAGGGGTTAAGAGCACTGACTGCTCTTCCAGAGGTTCTGAGTTCAATTCCTAGCAAGCATATGGTGGTTCACAATCTCGGATCTTATGCCCTTTTCTGGTGTGTCTGAAGACAGCAACAGTGTACTCAAATACATAAAATATTTAAGTTTTTTTTTTTTTCCTTTTTGGTTTTTCGAGACAGGGTTTCTCTGCATAGCTCTGGCTGTCCTGGAACTCACTTTGTAGACCAGGCTGGCCTCGAACTCAGAAATCCGCCTGCCTCTGCCTCCCGAGTGCTGGGATTAAAGGTGTGCACCACCACGCCCGGCTTTCTATTGACCTCTTATCTACATGAAACACATTTTGTTAAATAAATTTCTTACTTTTGTAACACATTTTCCTTCGTTTAAAATTTAAAACTGTAAAATTTTTTGAAGAATTCACTGTCAGATTGAGCTGCATAAGAATCATAACTTCAGAGTCGACTTTGCCGGTACAAGAAAGCTCAACCCGAAACACTGTTTAAAAGAAACAGAGAGAACACTTTAGTGTCCTAAAAATCAGGATCAATACCATACAACATTATCGTTTATTTCTGCTCAAATAAAATAAACAAGCACATCTAAATAAGGGGATCAGACAGGAGCTTTCGGAGACGCCTTCACCACCGCTGTGGACCTCTGCATTTCCTTCACTGTAGATCCAGAGGAGGACTGAAGCAGAACACGGGACACAGATGAAGGGACAGTTACTTCCAAGCTTTCCTTGTGATTTTTTAAAATATCAGTTTGTCGTCTACGTTCTGCTTTCTAACACACTGACTCTCCAGAATCACAAGGCAAACTCTGATGATCTTACCAGTCCCTCCAGCAACAGAGACACAACTAACCAAAGAAGTAAAGACTATGCAGAACCAAATACATTTCTGTGTTGCTCCTAGCAATGTAAAGGATATGAATGTCAAGAAGGATAGTGCTGACAATACCGTGTGGACTGCGGTCTTCAGGGCAGACATGAGATACCCAGAATAAAGCATGCTATCATTGTATCCCAAGGCAGGGAAAG